>CAJQZJ010031879.1:2186433-2198223 GCA_907164525.1 Lophiomys imhausi
CTATCTATCTATCTATCTATCTATCTATCTATCTATCTATCTATCTACCTATCTATCTATCTACCTACCCATACATTTATCTATCTATCTATCTATCTATCTATCTATTTACTTTGCAGATAGCCATGTTGCAGTGAGTTCATGAGTACAGTCATTATAAAAATGGCCATTTCTTGTGAAGATAATATATTTCCCACTTTCTAACCCTATAAATATTCTAACTAACTTTGAATAGTTACATAAAACCATGTAAGTCTTATAAAAAGTATATGTCAGGAAGGGCAAAGTCCATGGGTAAAATGATAAATATTGATTGAGAGAAAATATGTTGTGACTGAGATAAGCATACACATGTTCAAATGAAGTGGAAACTGAGTTTCTGGTTTTTCTTTTCTTACCTAGTCTGAGCTGGTATCTAATCACCTCATGTTTGCCTCCTGCTCAGATCCCAGTGATAACTCATTTTTACAGTTCTCAATACAAAACAGCTACCCCATCTTGAAAGTGCGAGCAAAGAGGGTATCTATATCTAACACATTTACCTGTGAAAATTATTTAAGGTACTATGTGAAACTCTTATGATGTATTCATGAAAATGAACATATGTGATAAAAGCTGCTACCACTTTTTGTTTGCCAGGTATTCCCATTAAAATCCCCCATTTCACATCTTTTTAGCTTGAACCAAGTTCTTCAGCTTATTTAGTATTTATATTGTGGGGAATTTCTGCTGATAAGGTAGAAAGCCCTGCTTAACCAGAAAGACCCTTGATCTTGGTGCTAAAAAGATAGATTCCTTTTTTTAGTGGAACTCCCTTCCTTCCTCTGATATGAGGATCCCAGATTCTCTAAGTAAAGGGTGTCATAGTAGCACAACTCTTAGACACTCACACATCAAAAAATCTTGGCTATTTCTGAAAGTATTTCCCATGCTACTGAGGTCTGTCAGGCCTTGGCTTTTAGCCAATGACATTTGTCTATGCCTCTAACCTATCTGAAGTTTTTCTCCACCCCTACTGCCCATGAGTTAATAAAGTACTGGGTTTCCTCTCTTCCGATAGATCATGCCCATCAAATCAAACACATTCACCCCCAAAACCCCTCCCTACTGCCAATAGGTTTATAATGTCGCTGATTCACTAAATAAACTCTTTTTGTCCAAGCCTCCATTATGACTCTCTGTGTCTGGCCTGGGAAGGAAGCATTCTTCCTTCCATGAAGAGTTCACCACTTGCCTGGGTGGCCAGGCTTGCAAGGATCTAGGCTTCTGCCCAGCCCCGCTGCCTAGCTAGGTCTTCTACTTCTACAACCAGGTCTTATCTCTGAACACCAGCTCCCTCCTTGCTGACCCAGGACTATCTAAGCCTGCTTGGGGGCATGCTTCTGCCTATAGGCACTGAGATCCCTTGCATCTCCCACGCCCCCATCTGGATGCTTGGCCAGGTTCCAGGAGCTCAAAAGCTGCCTAGCCTGGTGCTTAGTTAGGAAAGCTGTAACATTTGACAGTAAAAATAAACTTTTCTCCTGCTTCTCCTTCCTAGCCTGGGACTATCCTTTTTGCCTAGACTTCCTGGTGGAGGAACATGCATTTCTGAACTGATACCACACCAGATTGGGAATTCCCCTCTGAAAACCACATAACATAAACTAAGTTTGTTCATTAGGTAAATAGTGTTGATGGTAAAGGCAGTAGAGAGGTGCAGTATTCTGTAATATATGAGATAAGGTCCTTAAACATCAACATGTAAAGTTAGCTTTGTTTTAGAGATGTATCATGCTCTCAGGCATCTTAAATGATGAATCTTTAGAGTTTGTTGACTAACTACTTAAATTTTATTTCATTAAAGAAATTGAAGATGAAGACTAAAAAGCCACAAAGTTCCTAGTCTCTTCCTGGATCTCTGTAGATCAACTAGAAAAACTAAAAATAGATTGTACCCACTTTAATTCTTATTTTTCTTTATTGCTTTTTCAGTATGCTCACACACTCAAGAGTTTTTTGTACATCTCTAGGTAAAATCATACACAAGAGGAAAATCACTGCAGTGGCTGAGATAAATCTGCCTTGTTCTTCATGTATTTTTTCCTAACTTTACATGTTACCATTTCAGTAGTGAGAAAGGATGTTTGGCTTTTTCTTTTTCATCTAAGGATAATATTGAAAGGATTAAAATGGGAAGGAACAGAAGAATTAAATTAAAAGAAAGGGGTAGAGGAGGTAGGATGTGGGGTGGAAAGGTAGAAAACTTACTCCAGATGATTGGGCAAGGATAAGGCCTGTAAAACAGAGTTGACACAGTTTGGAGGAACAGGAAGAAACTTTCTGACACACAGATGAAGCAAGAGGTCAGAGTAGAGATTTTTATTGCTGACTCTGAGTGTTGGTCCTTTCAGCTTATTGCACACTCTAGAGTTAAGTAGAGCCCTCCTGTCTGCATGCTTGTGACCTGACTCTATCTAAAGCATTGTTTTGTCCAATGGCATTTTACTTTTCATCTTATCATTCTAAAAGATTCTTTTCTTCTTCTTCTTCTTCTTCTTCCTCTTCTTCTTCTTCTTCTTCTTCTTCTTCTTCTTCTTCTTCTTCTCTTCCCCCTCCTCCTCCTCTTCCTCCTCCTTCATATCAATATTAGCATTAGTATTATTACTGTCTCTAAGACTATGTTTGTTCTTTTGGTTATCTAAAATGACATATTTTATCACAAACCTCTTGATATCAATAGAGTTCTCCCTCAGGTGTGCCTGACATTGTAGAGATGTCCCTTTGACACCTGCTCTTGGACTGTTTGTAGCGTCAAGAGAACCAAGGCTTAGATATATTGCTAAGCAGCAGGAAGGGAGACATTTTCTCTTTCACTGATTAGTTGCTGAGATTCCCTAGAACTAAAGAGTGATTAATAGAAGAAGAACATCTGCAGATACACAAATTCCCTGTGAAATGAAAAAAAAAATCTGTGAATAAACTCTAAGAGACAGGAGAAACTGACAGATAGCCGTGCTGTACTACCATGCCAAGAAAAAGATAGGGCCTGGGTAGCATACTGCATTGAGTTTAGTACCTTGTGTCTGCACACTCCTGTGTTTGTCTTCAGAGGTAAGGATTTCTCTTTAATTTGAGTTTAGAAAAACAATCCTGGAATGCTGTTGTAGATGAAGGTCTAATGATTCTCACTTGATCCACTTTCAGCGAAGAGGATTCCTCTGCTGTTTCCCTTAAGGCTAGAGTGCTATAGTGTAGGGTCTGCTGTGTAACATTTCACAAGCTGCTTCTCCACAGTAAAGACTTATACTGACCAACATTGAATAGTGAGTGCTGAGGTTGAAAATCTTTATTCCTGAGAAGCAAAAGTACTTATAAAATTTGATGCGTATGTTAACAAAAACAGTTCTCACTCCATAATTGAACCATAAATTCAGCTTGGGTGTGAGGGTCTGAAAACTTCTTATAATTAAGCTGATCACATGACTCTTAATCACACTGATATTATATACTTAATAGGAATGAATTATGAGTTACCTCCTCTTGCAGGTATATGAGGTAACTTCTGAAGTACAGATGGATTTACATCTTTCCACTTACTATTAAAGATGAAATAAGTAAGCTTTGTAATTTCCTTTGGTAACTGGCCTGGATAACCAATATATATATATACAATATATATATATATATATATTGTATTCTCTCACCAGCTAATAATGATTTCTCTTTGATTTACCTAGAAATCTCTCTAAAATTTCTGATTATCACAAGCAATTACCAGCATTTATCAGTGTGTAATGCCCAACATCACCTACCTACAAGTATGGGTCACTAAGAAAAGATAATATACTAGAAAATTAGTTTTTTTTCTTGATTTTTTTTTTATTTCCTGCAAAATCTTCTAGTCAGAAAACAATCATATTCTTTTCAAAGATATTTTCTACTTCCATTATTTGGGAGTCTTGCTGTAATGATTTTTTTAAAATGTACTTGTGTATTACGATGACAAGGTGTGAGTGTCAGGTTGGCAAGGAGTGGATTTGTGGTGGTTCACCTTATCAACTTCACTCAATTTGGAATGAACTAGGAGGTATGCCCCTGGGTGTATCTGTGGGAACATTTCCAGACAGTTTTAACTGAAGAAGGAAGAGCTACCCTGAATGTAGTTTTACGATCCCATAGGTTTTAGAACGTGAAATATAAAGGACCAATTGAGTTGAGCACTACATCTCTCTTTTCTTCCCAATTGCAGACACATTGTGAGCAGCCATTTCTAGTGTTTCCTCCAATGCTGGACTCTATCCTCAAGCTCCAAGCAAAAAAAAATTCTATGGCTTTAAAATTTATTTTCTCTTATAGGAATGAGAGGATTAATGATATTCTCATATGCAGAATGTACAAAGTGTCTCACTTTGCTCTCTCTCTCTCTCACCCAGATCATAAGCTTTTCCCTCTTTATCTCTTATTTTTGACAGTACAGTGTTGGACAGCCTAACTGCCATCCAGGATCAGATGGAATGGAAGGGCACTGACTATATACTATGTATAAGTTGAAATCAGGATGGAATTGAGCTAGTGACTCCGCTGGGTCTGTCCCTCCCTGCTGGAGATCAGAAAACATCAAGAAGTGTCAATAGAAAATTGCCTACAAGAGCAACTCAGTGTGAGAAAGCTGATGAAATCTACTGCAAAGGAGGCTAAATGACATAAATCAACTTTTCTTCTGGTCATATAGTTTATGATATTAATAATAAAAGTATTAGAGATCAACACTGATCAGTGATCAGTGTCAATGTGTGATGACATGTAAGCTAATAATATGCATATTCTCCCTGTCTCCAGCTAGACTTTAATTACCTTTATTGTCTATTAAAAATAAATATGTAGCCGGGCGGTGGTGGCGCACGCCTTTAATCCCAGCACTTGGGAGGTAGAGGCAGGCGGATCTTTGTGAGTTCGAGGCCAGCCTGGTCTACAAAGCGAGTCCAGGACAGCCAGAGATATTCAGAGAAACCCTGTCTCGAAAAACCAAAAAAATAAATAAATAAATAAATAAATAAATAAATAAATAAATAAATAAATATGTAACAAGATGGGCAAGTTGAAATAAAATTAAATTTTTCTAGAACAAAAACATTTGAAATTATAGCCAGATTTAAGATAAGTAGTAAGGAACCAATTGATATTTGAAATAACTACAAGAAATATAATTTGACCCTAAGTGAGTTGAGTCTCATTATTAGATTTTTAAAAGTGTGGAAAATAAACTTCAGAAAAACTGGTATCTGACGCTGTCAGGTACACTATGACACAGGGTTGGGTGAGTCTGGAGAAAGGGTTCTCTTCATGCCTGGTGTGATGTTGAGAGTGGCCACTGTCACCAAGAGGTACCTACACCTCATAGTTGGGCTTAACAGGGGAACAGAGTGGAGAAATGTGGAGACAAGGACACATTCCCAGGCAAGTCTCTTGATAATCATCTCCACCACTAGGTACTTACTTACCTATTTGGATTTGCCCTGTGCTCCACTTCTTTCTGTAGGCTGGCCAGCTTCTCTTGCTCCTCTTCCTGTTGCCTGACTTCCTCCAACTGCTGTATTGTCCAGGCTTCCATTTAGCCCTTCTCTTTTCCTACTCTTGCCATTCCTTGACTCTCTTCTAGCTGTGAAGGCCTGGACTGGAGTGCCAGAATGGTTCTCATCTACTGTTATTTTTTCTCTCTTTTTTGGTAATATAGGACTCCTGGGAGATGATGGTGTATGGATGAGACTTAAAGCAAGTCCCTTCCTCCTACTGTGTCCATTTTTCCTCTAGCTACTGCTACCACATCTCTCCCCAGTGGACAGCACTTTTATGTGTCGCCAGGGAGAAAGACTCACCTTGAGTCACATTTGTCACCTTCTTCCTCTAGCAGGTAATGGTTTTGAAATGGGGAAGGTGGAGTGCCTTGAACTTGGGCACCTCTTTTTTCTGCATTTCTTTTATTTCCTTCTTCTGTAAGTGAACTTCTTTGTCATTTTTTTTTTTTATATAATCAAAGAGAAGAAAGGACACTTCCACATTTCTCTCCCTTGGGATTTGGGAATTATAAGTCACCCTATAGTATGTCACAGATTGAGCTCCTTGCACAGTGGCTTATCCTCTTCTTTATCTCTTTTGTTCTTCAGTGCAAAACCTTATGACTTGGGGATTCAAAATCTTAGCATGGCATAGTCTGGAGTGAAACTCTCATGCCCAGTTTAATTTCTCAGTCCCCAAATCAAGTAGATGGTTTCTTTGGCAAGATGACCTACTTTAAAGAATTCTGAGATCAGGTTCCTGAGCTTTGAATTTATATGGTTGCAGTTTCTTGAGATCCTTGGGCTATTATCCTTCTACACTCCTACAGGTCACAGGACGTGAGCAATGTTTGATTTGCACTACAGGAGATTGGGGGTTTCATGAAATCACATATTCAAAATTGTTTCATGTACTCTGAATTTATCTTTTACCATTTTGTACCAAGGATAATGTTTTCTCTGTAAAACTTTTTTTTAAATGTCTTTGCTTTGAGTTATAATTAATCCAAAGTAAATAAGTCATTTTAGATTCTTTTAAGTGTTGGCATATCAGGACTTTCAAAGACTTGTAGAAAATTCAAAATTCAAAATTCTGTGCTGAGACTTACTATTCTTTTCCAAAATAACACATTAAGTGTGATATTGATAGAGTAATTATAGCTGCAATCATCAGCCACTGTTGCTCAAATTTCCTTTCATTTTTCTCATTCTGAAAAGTTTTTTTAATTAGCATACAAATTATTGAACTTCTTCATGGCATTTTTCTTATGTATGTGTCATTATATTTTCTTCATATTCATTTGTTTCTCCCAAGACTTCTCTACCTCATCCATCCATTAATAAGTGGAAATAATGGCAGTCACAAGGTCACATACATACCACCCTCGTGTACTCTGAAAGAGCTTATTCTCTGAGCTGAAGGTACCAGATAGCCCAAAGACATAGTATTAATTTTCAGGCAAATAATTTTAAATAATAAAAAGATTAAAAGTAAAATTACATTGTTAGAAGACAGCTGATTCTCTTGATTCAAGGTTCCACTTTGAATACTCCCAGAAAAATCCAAGCTTTTACCTTCATTTGCCTTTAAGAATGCCTCTGTGGGAAGGCAGGAGAAGCTTTGTTATTAATTTCCCTTTATGATTTTATTTAGTTTTGTTTCTGAAACAACAAAAGCCATTTAACTTGCAAAGAAATAGAATAATATATATATATATGAGAGATAAAAACAATGATCATTAATTTAAGAAATGATCATTGTTTCTCTGTAGCATCAAACAACCAAGCTAACCAACTCTGTGCTCAGTTCATGAAGATTCCTCCCAGTTTCCTGGTTAGTTTTTATTTTTTACCTGAAAAGAAGACTCCATGTCTTACTTTTGGTTGTCCCTTTTTGTCATCTCTCAATAGTATATGCCACAAATTCATCATACGTTCACTAAAAACTAAATGGCTCTTCATATTAAGGATCTCTCTTTCTGAGATGTGTTGAAATGTGTGATGTTCTGATTGGGCTTGGGATTCTTGTTTACCTATTTCCTGGAACATATTTCTGTGATGCTTGTTATAGGTCCTGGGAGCCTCTGAATCTATTGACTGTCTCCTACTGTGAAGTATTTAAAACTGTGTTGAGATGCAGTCTGTGGCCCATATTCCTTCCAAACCTCTACATCATTCCGTTATGTGTTTTCGTGGTATTGTTCCTTGACAACCTGAAGTTCATACTTGTCTAATTGCCTTAGTTACTGACTAATTAGTGGGTACATGGGTTTTAGTAAATGTGTTCTATTACCAGCTATTATGGAAAGGGTATTTTATATACAAAAAGCAGGGTGGTTATGTTATTCTTTGCCTATGTCTATTGGTTCCGTTAAGAATGTCTTCCATTATCCTCGGATTTCATTAAAAAGCTGTGGTTGCAGCATCAGTGTGGTTGGCTTCAATCCATCATGTTCTTTAATGTGATTGAGATCCCCCTTTGCCCAGAGGTTAATATGTGTGAGCCTTTCCATTTTAGGCATCAATCAAACAGATATTTTTTCATTGTTGTTTGTCTGTCCATATTTTAAACTAGATTTATTTCTGTTCTTAAAGTAACAAATGTCTATTTTTTATCAGAATAAGAGAAGAGAAAACATTATTTAATGAATGGCAAATCAAGATATTTGCTTATAAAACCAACACCCACCTCTTTCCATTATTACTACTCCCATTAAACAAAATCCTATATTTGTTAGATAAACAGCAAGTAAAATAGTCAAGCCCCCTAAACAGCCTACAAAACCTATTGTTATTTACAAATGATTGATGGTCATATAGAGATACATACTGCCTATCTCTTTATTCTGTTTATTCCCTCTTTCTTTTTTCTTTCTCTCTTTCTTTCTTTCTTTCTTTCTTTCTTTCTTCCTTTCTTTCTTTCTTATTCTTGTTTTTTTTTTTTTGAGACAATCTGTCCCTTTGTAGCCTTTCCTGTTCTGGTGCTTAGCATATAGATCAGCTGGCCTTGAACTCATAGGGATCTTCCTGCCTCTGCCTCCAGGGTACTGGGATTAAAGGCACATTACTGCTATACCTGACTTCATTTGTTCATTGTTAAATGAAACTTTAAAAAAATAACTTTCTTGAAAAAAACTGAATGGCAGCCAGATTTAATGCAATACTCCTTAGGAGTCACATTGGTAAAATTCACTTATGAGTTAGCATTATCTCCTTGTATTCTCTCCCCATTGTTATTAATCACATCAATATTTAGTGTAAGTAAAGCTGTGTTAAAAATTGTGTGATTTTTCATCTTTTATACATTTGATAATATTGACTTTAAAATTCTCTTTTATTTATTTTTCTTAAATATTAACGTTAGTATCTAAATTATTGAATTTCCTTTTAGCATTTCCTTAATAATTCTATTATATTTTGTACTTATCCATTCCCCTCCCCCAAGATGCTCCCACATCTCATCTGCTACCCTCTTGTTTTCCCTTTTTTCTCTTTCCTGTCTCATGTTTCATTGCTTTCCATCCTCCACTTCCCTTAAGATGCCTTCTTCCTTTGCCATGGTCACCTTTCAGTTTCATGAATGTAATAAACATGTATTATGCAACTATCTAAATTTAATTCTGAATTCGTTTTAAGAGGAAAGCTGACATTATTCTTCTGAGTCTGAGTATATACCTACTGCTTTCTTAGTCAACGTAATTCACAGTTGACTTTGCACCCATTTTTATCTGTACCCTATTCTCAAAAGCCAGGAAAGGGACTCACCCTTTATGTCCTTCAACTGATGAATGGATAAAGAAAATCTAATACATATATAGAATTGAACTGCATTCAGCTGTTGGGAAAAAAATGAAGCTATGACACATGTAGGAAAATGAACAGAATTGGAGATATTATGTTAAGCAAAGTAAGTCTTTTGGTTTTTAAAGAATGTTAAAGAGGTCATGTCCTCTTGGCAAATCCCACTTTTTGAGGGTCTGTGTGAAGAGCTGTGTAGAGTAGACTGAAGGAGAATATGCACCCCCAGCTTCTCTCTGCAGACCTCTCATGCTGATTTATCTGTGGCATCTACACTGAGAACCTGAAACAATGAGCCCTTTGTGCAATTCCCACCTTTACTGATTTTTATTTCCAGCACATACCCCCTATCAGGAGTTCCAAAGCTATCTTCTTAATTTCAGGAGGTACAAAAGGAAAGGTGTTTTTGTTCATGGACAGATACATACATTTTTCTTTTTACTAAAACTTTCTGTTTCTCATTTCTTCAGTAAAAATTATAGTAATTTGTGAGGTATTCAAATATTCAAATCAGTTGGGTAGCATAAGGTTTGCTCTCATCTGGCAAGGAAATTTATGGATGAGAAAGATCCATTACAGGGGTTTCATGCTACCTGCAAACCGTACATTCAACAGTAGGAAACAGACCCTCCAAAATCATGCAAGCTTATTTTGGCAAGACACCGAGGATGACAATGATGTCTTGATTCTGTCAAAATAAGTTTTAAAAACTAATTTTGAGGAAGATACAGAGACAGACAACAGATGCAGAAATGTCTGGCCATTGCTATCATTTTCCCTTTGAGAGAAGAATCTTTTTCTTATTAAGCTTGCTTGAGTAATGATGGGTTTTGTTATGGCTCTTGCATAAATATGTTCCATTATACATGGCTCTCATTTGTTCCCTTCCCCGCTGCCATCCCTTTCCACTCCACCTTCACTAGGATCACCTTCATGCCTCTCAAATAGTCTCCCTGTTCTGCCTCAGTGTCACATATATTCCATTACCCTCATATACCTCCTTCCTTAAAACATGTTTTTCTACTGCCATGGCCTCCTATTTAACTTCATGATGCACAGACATGCACATACATACACATACTTAAATATATATGCATGAAAGCATATATACATATGTATATTTAATCATATGAGCAAAATACAGTTAAATTTAAATTCTTTTTATGGGAAAGAATGTGTGGTATTTAATAATGATTTGGAATCTGGCTTACTATAACACTTTGAGTTGCATCAGTTTCTCTGCAAATGTCTTTGTTTCAGTCTTCCTTACAGCTGAAGAGGGATTGCTCAAACATTCCTAACTGTTCTAAAGTGAGGGGCACAGAAAGGCAAGCATAGTTAACAATGAAATGCATAACCTAAGGTGGGGAAGAGGTTTTTCACTGAAACCTCCTGAGTGCGTATATAATATCCAATAACTCAGAACCCAACAAGACTGAAGTTGAGCAAATTGTGGGATTGAATTTATAAAACTACATAACCAGCCTCACTTTAAAACTCACTTTATAAAACAACTTATCATCTGGTCCAAAATAGAAGTTTTTCTGAGCTCTTTTGGCACAGTGTGAGGATGAGACACATAAGGGTACTTTCTGAAATGTTCTTCTGAGATTATTCTCAGGGAAATACGATAATTTCTCCTGTAATTTCATGGAACCATCCAATTTCTATGTAACATAATAGCTTAATCATTTCTTTTTTATTTTGTTTGAGGGTTTAAAGATTTTTTTTTTTTTTTTTTTTTGGAAACAGAGACATCATATATCCCCTGTTGCCCTAAAACTATGTAGCTCGGGATAACCTTGAACTCTTGACCCTTCTGTCTCCATGTCCTGGTTGCTGGTACTGCAGTGTGCATCACTACCCTGGGCTAACAGCTGTAATTCCTAAATAATGTTTAGCTATGTTGAATCTTTAGAACTTAGGGAAAACACATGCACAAGCTATAATAGGCAACTAGATCATTTATCTCATGAAGAAAAGAATAAGATCAGTTACTACTGCCCTAAAACCCACCATCACCCCTCGTGATCCTGAAGTGTTTTGTGTTCTGTTTTAACAAACAGAACAGTTTCTGTTTGTTAAAGTAGCTTTGTGCATGCGGGTTTCATCAGAGGAACCTTATAATAATGGCAGAGGTGAGACAGACACCCACTGTTTCTTAAGCAAACAAAAGCTTGTATTTAACATTCTGGAGCTCTGAGGAACCTTGAATGTTAATGTCAAGTGCAAAGGGCTCAAAGGACTAGCTATTAAGGGACTTTTTATTTTTAACTCTTGAAGTTTAATAAGTATAATAGCTAACATGTGAATTAATAAGGGGATCTGGTGTACTTGATTCCTCCTCAACTCTAAATCATGCATTTGATTCCTTTGTCTTATCTATTTAGTTATGCATTCCCGCTGCAGTGTGTGTGTGTGTGTGTGTGTGTGTGTGTGTGTGTGTGTGTGTGTG
>CAJQZJ010031879.1:2206566-2232982 GCA_907164525.1 Lophiomys imhausi
TTGTGAACTCATATCTTCATAGTGAGTTTTGTGAACTCATATCTTCATAGTGAGTTTTGTGAACTCATATCTTCATAGTGAGTTTTGTGAACTCATATCTTCATAGTGAGTTTTGTGAACTCATATCTTCATAGTGAGTTTCCTGAAGTGGGAGACTGGTGACCACATTATCAAATGCTACAACATAGTGCTCACTTTGGTCCATCTTTACCAAGGGATTCTGTTGCCTGTGTCCACCTGCTGCTGTATGTTCTAGCCTTGGTGCTCTTACAACGACCCTGTATCTGAACTGCCCCAGTGTTTCAGATTCCTCCTCATGCCTTTTGACAGATGACAGCTTTCACGGTGGTAGGTTCTACACTGCCTCTTTCTTTTAGTCACAGGAACAACTTTTAGCAGACTCACAGATAACCTGGGGACATGTGTGTTAATTCTTTATAGTCCTGTTTGGTTTCTGAATGGTCACAGTGAACCATGTCCTGGGGGTCACAACAAACTGTCAATCTTCCCAACTCCTCCTGTCTCTGTTTCTGCCTTTGATTTTTCTATTTGAGTAACAAGGGTATTTTGTAGTTCTTTGTAATCTCTTTTAGGACATGTGATGATTAAAAATAATTATTCCTGTTACTCCTTTTCACCTGTAAATCACTGTATTTTTAAAATAAACTTTAGAGAAAATATTACTAAAATACTTTAAGACAGTTTAAAGTTCTAGCATTGAATGGGCACTAAACAAATTATTTTTTGCTATTACCACAATTACTATTCATCTTAATGTAATATTTGTATTTTTATGCAAAAGTTAGTTTTTATTGTAGTCTAAAGTATGCATCAGGTACCAAGATATGCTTTGCTATTTACCCATTGCTAAAAGGGACAATTGAATCAACAATATAAAATTGTTTAATAACAAACTAGTTTTCTAGAATTCATTTTTGACTCCCCCTATTGCTTTCCATTCTCTAACCTTTCTCTCTCCAACTTCTCTCTGAGCTATAAGCTTTAAGGGTTAAGGATAAAATGTTCCTAGTCACCAAATCAGTAATCAAAGGATCTGCAGCTTCAGAGCCAGTTGCTCATCCAATTTCCCCTTGGTTTCTCCCTTCCACTTAACCCTACTCTCTTCTGAAACTTTTAGGGGGGTTGTAGTGTTCTGACAGCATCCCCCCAAAGTTGCCACCAGTTTTGAAGGTTGAGCTAGGTCCAGCTACAAGCCTGCAATTGAATTTACCACACACAGGATTCTGTTTCTTGATGTACTGAATGACAAGGTTGCTCTGGGGACTGAAATTGTTTACGCTGTTCAGTTACTCATCCTTTTCTTCTGGAGAGTATGATAATGACCTAAACCTCTGAAACTGTAAGCCAGTCTCAATTTAATGTTCTTCTTTATAAGAGTTGCTTGTTCACAGTGTCTCTTCACAGCAATAGAAACCCTAACTGAGACACCAGTCTAGCTGGTGTTAAAGAAATACTGTGATCCTTTTCTTTCTTTCCTTCTTTTTTATATGTGTTTATTACTTCAGGCCACATCTCCATCAGAGTGCCCTCTTTCCACCCCTCTCAGTCCTACCCTTCCATCCTCTTCCCCCTATCCCTTCCATCCCACTCATCTGGAGTGTAGTGTTACTACATATCAGTCCCTGCACCAGATCAGCAGTCATATGAGGGCCAAGAGCCTCCTCATACACCGGAGGCCTACAAGGCAGTACCACTAGGGCAAAGTGTCTCATTGATAGGAAACAAAGTCTATGTTCCTGTTCTCTTTGGTGCATTGGTTGTAGTATAGTTATCCTGTAGTATATGGCTAAAATCTGACTATAAATGAATAGATGCCATGTGCATCCTTCTGAGTCTGGGTTAGCTCACTCAGGATGAGCTTCTCTCATTCCATTCATTTGGCTGAAGATTGCATGATTTTCTTGTTTCTGATGGCTAAGTAGTATTCCATTGCGTAGATGTACCACAGTTTTTTTATTCATTCCTTGGTTGAGGGACATCTGGCTTGTTTCCAGTTTCTAGCTATTACAAATAAGGCTGCTATGAACATAGATGAGGAAACTTCCTTGTGGTTTGGTGAGGAATCATTTGGATGTATACCCAGAAGTGGTATGGCTGGGTCTTGAGGTAGAGCTATTCCAAGTTTTCTAAGATATTGCCAGACTGATTTTCATAGTGGTTGTACAATTTGCATTCCCACTAGCAATGGAGGAATGTTCCCCTTTCTCCATAACCTTGCCAGCATGTGCTGTAATTTGAGCATTTGATCTTAACCATTCTGAGAGGTGTGAGATGGAATCCTTTTCTTTTTCTCCTTTCAGGTCTTTTTCTTTCTTTTTTGCTTTTATTAAAAAATATTTTCCTATGTAACATATCCTGATTATCATTTTCCATTCTAGAAAGTTATAAGTACTAGCATAAAGATGATGTATTTCCAAATAGCCACCACTGCATTTTATACTAAAGCAGCCATGTATAAATTATGAAGAAGGGGGATCCAAGATGGCGGCAGCCTGCGCAGACGTATTTTGATTTTGGGGTTAACAGTCACAGGCGGCAAGTGTTGCAGGACACTGTACAAAGGGCACAACCCCTTCTAAATCTCACCCAGCTACCCAGGGACCACGGAAGATCCCTGGGCAGGACGCTCCTTCCCACTCTCAGACACGCAAGGAAACCACTGGACCCGGGAATCGGGATCACCCATCCTACAACAGGAGAGACTCCCAGTAAGTTACAACCTAATACCCAGCAGGCAGATTCAGAACCCACGCAGAGATAATCCCCACCCTGCTGGGCACTCCTAGGTCTCACACAGAAGATCCAACTATCTGGTGAAAGGTTGTGACCCTTGGAAGTGAGTGCAGCTCCACTGCAAAGTGCCTTCAGACTGAAGATCGCAGTCTGTGATGAAACTGACCAGTTTACAAGTTGCAGGAGTGGCAAGGCTACTGGAGCTGAAATGCAGATTTACCGGCTACAAGAACCAACCCCGGGCAAACTGCGAGATATGTGAAACTGTTGTATATCGGACATTTGTACTAGTATGGGCCCTGCCGGCGGGGAACCAGAGCTTACTTGTACACAGCTCTGCCACCTGGATTAGTTAGGTCTCCACCTGGGAGGCAGGGCTGAATGACTCACCTTATAGGGGTGGAGTAAGGCAATGCTACTCCTACAACAAAGCGCCCCCTTTGGACCCAAGTACAGAAGACAGCAAAAAAATTCCACATGGCCAGAGGCCCCAGACCAAAAAAAAAAAAAAAAAAAAAAAAACAGCGAAATGTCTCCAACAAAAGAAAGCAACACTATTCTGTCCAGCCTGAACCACCTCACCACAACTGAAACACATGAAAACGAGGACAAGTCTACATTAAGGAAAGTGATAGAGTCCCTTCAAGAAGAACTTAAAACTATGAAGGAATTCAAAGAAGCCACAATTTTACAAGTCAAAACAACAAATAACACCATTAAAGACCTCCAAGCCAAGGTGACTCAGCTTGAACAGGAAAAGGACAAAGCAATGAAAGATCTCCAGGCAAAAACAAGCAAACTGGAGAAGAAAATGTACAAAACAAACAATACCATTCGAGACATGAAAATAGAAATGGAAACAATAAAGAAAACACAGTCAGAGTTAAAAGAGGAAATGGAGAATCAAGAGAAGAGAACAGGAACTACGGATGTGAGTATGAAAAATAGGATGCAAGAGATGGAAGACAGGAATTCAGGCATGGAAGATTCAATGGAAGAAATCAGTACAACATCCAAAGAAAATGAGAAGGCTAAAAAAATCTCTCACCCACAACATCCAAGAAATCAAGGACTCAATGAAAAGACAGAACCTAAGAATTATAGGCATAGAGGAAAGAGAAGACTCCTGACTCCATGGTCCAGGAAATATCTTCAACAAAATCATAGAAGAAAACTTCCCAAACCTAAAGTAAGAGATGCCAGTAAAAATCCAAGAGGCTTACAGAACACCAAAGAGTTTAGATCAGAAAAGAAACTCCTCTCGCCACATAATAATAGAAACTCCAAATGTAGAGAACAAAGAAAGGATATTAAAAGCTGTAAGAGAAAAAGGCCAAATCACATACAATGGCAGACCCATCAGAATCACACCTGACTTCTCCTCAGAAACTTTATAAGCTAGAAGGGCTTGGATGGATGTACTACAAGCTCTGAGAGAACATAGGTGCCCAGCCAGACTAGTATACCAAGCAAAACTCTCTATCAACATAGAAGGAGAAAACAAGCTATTCCATGACAAAATCAAATTCAAACAATATCTCCTCACAATCCCAGCCCTACAGGAGATCCTAGAAGGAAAATTCCAACACAGAGAAGATAACTACACCCAAGAAAACATAGGAAATAGAAACCTCCACAGCAACTAAACAAAAAGAAACACAAGACAGCCAGCTATAGCAAAATAATGGGAAATAACAACACCTGGTCACTACTATCCATCAACATCAATGGGCTCAACTCACCAATAAAAAGACACAGACTTACAGACTGGATCCGTAAACAAGACCCATCTTTTTGCTGTATACAAGAAACACACCTCACTATTGAAGATAAACACTATCTCAGAGTAAAGGGCTGGGAAAATGTTTTCCAAGCAAATGGACCCAGGAAACAAGCTGGAGTAGCCACCCTAATATCAAACAAAATAGAGTTCCAATTGAGGTTAATAAAAAAAAGACAGAGAAGGGCATTACATACTCATTAAAGGAAATATACACCAAGAGGTCATCTCAATATTGAACATCTATGCCCCAAATACAAAGTCACCTACATTTATAAAAGAAACACTTCTAAAACTTAAATCGCACATCGATCCAAACACTTTAATAGTGGGAGACTTCAGCACCCCACTCACAACTATGGGTAGATCATCAAGACAGAAGCCAAACAGAGAAATAATGAGTCTAACAGAGATCATGAACCAAATGGACCTAACAGATCTCTACAGAACATTTCACCCAAACACAAAAGAATACACCTTCTTCTCAGCACCTCACGGAACCTTCTCCAAAATCGACCATATAGTTGGACACAAAGACAGCCTCAACAGATAAAAGAAAATTGAAATAACCCCTTGTATCTTATCAGACCACCAGGGAATAAAGCTGGACTTCAATAGCAAAAGAATCAACAGAAATTCTACACTCACATGGAAATTGAACAACTCTTTACTAGAGGACCACTGGGTCAGGGAAGGAATAAAGAAGGAAATCAAAGACTTCTTAAAATCCAACGACAGTGAAGACACAACATACCCAAACCTATGGGACACAATGAAAGCTGTGCTACAAGGAAAGTTCATAGCAGTAAGTGCCTTCAAAAAGAAAATTGTGACAGCTCATATTAGCAAATTAACAGGTAAACTGGGTGAATTGGAAGAAAAAAAGAAGCAAGCACTCCCATAAGGAGCAGAAGACAGGGGTCATCAAACTTAGGGCTGAAATCAACAACTTAGAAACAAAAAGAACTATACAAAGAATCAATGAAACCAAGAGTTGGTTCTTCGAGAAAATGAACAAAATAGACAGACCTTAGCCAAATTAACTAAAAGACAGAGGGAGAAAACACAAATCAACAAAATCAGAAATGAAAAGGGAGAAATAACAACAGACATTGAGGAAATCCAGAGAATATTTGGATCCTACTTTAAAAATCTATACTCCACCAAATTTGAAAATTTAAGTGAAATGGACATTTTCTTGATAGATTCCACCAACCGAAGCTAAATCAAGATCAGATAAACAGATTAAACAGCCCTATAACCCCTAAGGAAATAGAAACAGTCATTAAAAATCTCCCAACAAAAAAAAAAAGCCCAGGGCCAGATGGCTTTAGCACGGAATTCTACCAGACCTTCAAAGAGGAGTTAACACCAATACTTTTCAAACTCTTTCACAAAATAGAATCTGAAAGAACATTGCCAAACTCATTCTATGAGGCCACAATCACCCTGATTCCTAAACCACACAAAGACCCAACAAAGAAAGAGAACATCAGACCAATCTCCCTCATGAACATAGATGCAAAAATACTTAATAAAATACTAGCAAACTGAATTCAAGAACACCTCCAAAGTATCATACACCATGATCAAGTAGGCTTCATCCCAGGGATGCAGGGATGGTTCAACATATGAAAGTCTATCAACGTCATTCACCATATAAACAAGATGAAAGAAAAAAACCACATTATAATCTCGCTAGATGCAGAAAAAGCATTTGACCAAATCCAACAATCCTTCATGCTAAAAGTTCTGAAGAGAACGGGCATACAAGGACCGTACCTAGAAATAATTAAGACAGTATACAGCAGGCCAGTGGCCAACATCAAATTAAATGGAGAGAAACTTGAAGCATTTCCTCTATACTCAGGGACAAGACAAGGATGTCCACTTTCACCATATCTCTTCAATATAGTACTTGAAGTTCTTGCTAGAGCAATAAGACTGCTAAAGGGGATCGAGGGGATACAACATGGAAATGAAGAAGTCAAATTATCCCTATTTGCAGATGATATGATAGTATACATAAGCAACCCCAAAAATTCCACCAGAGAACTCTTACAGCTGATAAACACCTTCAGCAAAGTGGGTGGATACAAAATTAATTCAAAAAAATCAGAAGCCCTTCTTTATACAACAAACAAATGGGCTAAGAAAGAAATAAGGGAAACAACCCATTTCATAATAGCCACAAACAACATAAAATACCTGGGGGTAACTCTAACCAAGCAAGTAAAGGACCTGTACAACAAGAATTTGAAGCCCTTGAAGAAAGAAATGGAAGAGGCCTTTAGATGATGGAAAGATCTCCCATGCTCATGGATAGGTAGGATCAACATAATAAAAATGGCCATCCTACCAAAAGCAATATAGATTCAATGCAATTCCTGTCAAAATACCAACACAATTTTTTTATAGACTTGGAAAGAGCTATTCTCAATTTCATATGGAACAACAAAAAGCACAGAATACCTAATTCAATCCTGTACAATAAACAAACATCTGAAGGTATCACCATCCCAGATTTCAAGCTGTACTGCAGAGCAATAATATTAAAAACAGCATGGTATTGGCATAGACACAGACCAGTAGATAAATGGAATCGAATTGAAGATCCAGAAATAGACCCACACACTTATGGCCACCTAATTTTTGACAAAGAAGCCAAAACCGCACAATGGAAGAAGGACAGCATCTTCAACAAATGGTGCTGGTCCAACTGGATGTCCACTTGTAAAAGAATGAAATTAGACCCATACTTATCACCTTGTACAAAACTTAAGTCCAAGTGGATCAAAGACCTTAACATAAGCCTGGTCACACTAAATCTACTAGAAGAAAAAGTGGGAGAAACCCTCCAACTAATTGGTACAGGCGACAACTTCCTGAATAGAACATCAACAGCTCAGGACTTGAGATCAACAATCCATAATTGGGACCTCATGAAACTGAAAAGCTTCTGTAAGGCAAAAGACACTGTCATTAAAACAAAACGGCAGCCTACAGACTGGGAGAAAATCTTCACCAACCCCACATCTGACAGAGGGCTAATATCCAAAATCTACAAAGAACTCAAGAAATTAAATGCGAAGAAACCAAATAATCCAATCATAAAATGGGGGATAGAGCTAAATAGAGAATTCAAAAAGGAGGAATCCCTAATGGCTGAGAGACATTTGAAGAAATGCTCAACATCCTTAATCATCAGAGAAATGCAACTCAAGATGACTCTGAGATTCCATCTCAAACCTGTCAAAATGGCTAAGATCAAAAGTTCAAATGACAGCACATACTGGTGAGGGTGTGGAGAAAGGGGTACCCTACTCATTTGCTGGTGGGAATGCAGGCTTGTGCAACCAATATGGAGGTCAGTCTGATGATATCTTAGAAAACTTGGAATAGCTTTGCCTCAGGACCCAGCCATACCACTTCTGGGTATACACCCAAATGCCTCTTCATGGAATCATAAGGAAGTTTCCTTATCTATGTTTATAGCAGCCTTATTTGTAATAGCTAAAAACTGGAAACAACCCAGATGTCCCTCAACCGAAGAATGGGTTAAAAAACTGTGGTACATCTACACAATGGAATACTATTCAGGTATCAGGAACAATGAAATTATGGAATTTGCAGCCAAATGGATGGAACTAGAAAAGCTCATCCTGAGTGAGCTAACCCAGACTCAGAAGGACACATATGGCATCTAGTCACTTATAGTAGGTTTTTAGCTATATAGTAGAAGATATCGATGCTACAACTAATACAACAAAGGGAACTTGGATATAGACTTTTTGTTTTTAATTTTAATTTATTTTTTATATATATTTTATATTTTTTTCTATTTTTTAGTCTTTTTTACCTATTGTCTGCTTATTGGTTTGTTTGTTTAGTAGTTCTCTCTCCAGGGCAACAAGACACTTTTCACTGATGGTAAAACTTCATAGACCCCCCAATGAATGAGGATGCTCTTGGCCCTCATACGACCTCTCAACTGAGATGAGGGACTGTTATATAAGGACACCCCACCCCAGAGAAATGGGATGGAAGTGTTAGGAGGTAAAGAAAAAAAATGAAATGTGATGTTTTGGCCTTTACTACTAATTGTCATAAACTGTTTAAGATAATTAAGAAATGCAAACTAATGGTTATGAAAGTCAGTCATTCTGTTAGGTACTATGGCAGCCTATTATAGTTCCTTGCTAAGCTAATCAGAAATAAACCTGCTAAGAGACAAGCAACATCTGCTTACCCTAATATAAGAGATAGATAGGGCCTCTTCAAAAACCTCAAGAGATATGTAGAACATGGCATTCAAAGATGTTTTCATAACTTTAGATTTTTTTATATCAAGACATATCAACTCCTGACAGCACCCCCTATTCTCCTCCAAGTAGAAGATGAGCATTGAGGAATCTCCAGCAGGAGATGTTTGAATTAGTCGCAAGCATATCTCTTGGTAGGAAAAGCCCCTTGCTCCAACTGTAGACAGAATGCTGTCCAAAAAGGACAAAACCTGGAAGCAGGTAAGTCGACAGCCTAGCTCTGACAAGACAGCTTAGGTAAGTCCTTCATAACTCCTGCTCTACAACAAATGTCTGTCAGAGAAACAGGACCCTAAGGCTGAAGACTGACGCAGGAATGTATGGAGAGAAAATAGGAACTGTCCAGGCAGTCATTGATATGTCCTTTCTTAGTTTTGGAAGCTGCAGGCCCTGCACTTCCTATATAAGCAGATATATTTATCCCTCTCAGGTCTCTGAGGTGGTTGAAGAACAGACAGCTAGAGTCTCATAGTTAAATTTTGAGTTGTTTAGGAATCAAGAGAGTGTTATAGATCTAAGAAGATACTTTTAAAATTGTGTTGCAAGTTAGTATGAATGTTGAGTTAGATATAGAACTTTAAACTCATGGAGATGGTTAGATAGTAGAATGTTAAAGTCAAGTACCAAATACATATGGACTGGTCATTGGGAATGTACACTAAGCCATATAACCCTCATAACTGTGGCCTAATTACCTCTGTTGTTTTGTATTATATTTATTATTATAAGAGAAAGAGCCATTTGTTGGACTGAAAGGGGAAACTGTAGGGGGAAATAAGATATACCTTAAACTTAAAAAAAAGGAAGAGGAAGGGGGGTTGAGGGTGGGAGGGTGGGACTGGAGCGGGAATAGGGAGGGGACTGCGATTGAGATGTAACTTGAAGAAATAAAAAATAAAGGAAATAAAATAAAAATAAAAAAATTATGGAGAACTTGTTGGGTGTGGTGGCTCATACCTTTAATCCCAGTGCTCAGAAGGCAGAGCAGGTGGATCTCTGTGAGTTTGTAGCCAGCCTGCTCTACCAAGCGAGTCCAGGAAAGACAGAGCTGTTATACAGAGAAACCCTGTCTCAAAAAACAAAACAAATTGTGTGTGTGTGTGTGTGTGTGTGTGTGTGTGTGTGTGTGTGAAGAAGTTCAAAGTTAACTGATTTAGAACTTTTGAAAACGTATATTACTGATTTTAGATTATTGATAAGAAGAACCTCAAGGGAAATGGGAAACTGATGTTAAATACTGAGTCCATTTTCATTATATCTGTTGAATCACTGTTTGTGTTGGTCCCAGTGCGCATGTATGCTAATGTTTCCTTGCAGGGCCTCGTGGGACATATCTTAGAGCTTAAATATCTAAGATACTCAGTTTCAGAACAGGATTCTTCCTTCAAGGATGTTGACATTAGGGAGAACCTCTTTGACTTTCTTTTCTTCTCCCTCTTGTGTATTCTGAAAGAGTGTCAGCGGGGCTCCCATATGATGAAAGTCTTGATGAGTTTGCCTCTCATATCCGAAAAGAAAGCTAGGGCAGTTTTGAGTAACTCTGATTTATGTAGTAAGAATGAAGAAATCTACATAAAAATTTGAGATTTAGAAGCTAGTAACATTTTTGTTTGATTTTATTGTTTTGAAAATGTCTGGGTGACAGACTCAGGAGGATGTGCATGGCATCTATTCACTTATAATCAGATTTTAGCCATATAGTACAGGATAACTATCCTACAACCAATGCACCAAAGGGAACATGAACATAGACTTTGTTTCCTGTCAATGATACACTTTGCCCTAGTGGTGCTGCCTTGTAGGCCCCCAGTGTATGAGAAGGTTCTTGGCCCTCATATGACTGCTTAACTGGGGCGGGCGAATGTTATATAGTGACACTCCACTCCAGAGGAGTGGGATGGAAGGGATAGGGGGTAGAGGGTGAGAGGGCGGGACTGGGAAGGGTGGAAAGAGGGCACTGTGATGGAGATGTAACCTGAAGCAATAAATAAGTATAAAAAAGGAAAAAAAAAAAGAAAATATCTGGGTGAGAACATAAATATGTAAATAATAACATAAATAGCTATTATTTTTTTGAATGTCACTAGAATTGCAAATATACAGCTTAGAGATATTTTAAAATACATTTGTACATTTTTTTCAGTTCTTTGATACTGTAATGAGAAACATATTAATGTCTCTATATTGCACAAAAATGAAACAAGATTTAGGAAGCTCTAACAGATATTTAAACCTTAGCAAATAACAGAGCATGGGTCCATCTACTCCAAGCCTGTCTCTTTCCTGTAAGGAAAAAAAAAAAACATAAACCCATCTACAGTCTCAGATCTACATGTGTCTCCTTCCTATAGAAACCAAAACACAGACTCAAAGTACAAATAGGCTAGTAAAAGGTGTCTTGGATTTATAAATTATAGATGTTAAAGACTAGTATAGGAGGATAAAATTTTCACAAGGATCCCTAATATTTTGAAACTGATATTAAAGTTCAGGATGCTGTAATGAACTGAAAAATATTGTCATAAATATCTGTGTATCTAGGATATTTATTTAGGAATTTTTGATTTGTGTGTTTTATAGCAATGTGAAAATAATTTCAATGTGATTCTAGTTATACCGTCTGCTGAGATGATCAGTCTTTGAGGCATGATATCTG
Source organism: Lophiomys imhausi (assembly GCA_907164525.1). Taxonomy (NCBI): domain Eukaryota; kingdom Metazoa; phylum Chordata; class Mammalia; order Rodentia; family Muridae; genus Lophiomys; species Lophiomys imhausi. The sequence goes on from CAJQZJ010031879.1 coordinate 2,218,079, forward strand.
TTGGTTTATCTGACAAGTACTCTCATTGAATTTTGAATCAATGCCCTAGATTTTATTCAACATTTTTATAATCACCACAGCAACTTTATTTATTTACAGTGAATGCTTATTTCTCCAAGTGCTCCATTCTTCCACAATTTTTACAATACAGGGAAAGGCCATTTGTTCCCAGCATGTGCTCATTCAGAGTACACTTCAGATCACGGTTCTGTGTACGCTGTGCTAGTTACAAACGTTATGTTTGTACCTTTTTTTTTTTTTTTTGCAGAGTTCCTTTCTACTGAGAAGTGCTAAATTTGTAAAAATCTAGCCGTTTTTCATAGCCATACATTGATATTTTGAAATGGCAAGTTGGTGAGTAGACTTGTGCATATGAAGCCAGGCAAGAGAGGAGAATGGGAATCAGGGCCAACACCTAGAAGGAATGGACAGTTGGAGCCTGAGGGGCTTGAGAGGCTAGAGGCTGGAGACCCAGCACAGCACAGCCTACTTAGGTACTGTGGGGTGTTGTGTACCACATTGTTAAGGTTCCCTTTTAAGAGCATATAAAAGTATATATAATAGCTTTTTACTAAAAATATTTTTGGAAATTTTTTTTCATAAAGTGTTGATAAATATTTGAGGAGGCAGACATATTTAAGCCATTTTAAACATGACACAACGTATACATGTGTCAGTATATTACATGGTACCTCAGAGATTTGTATAGTTTTTACAAGTTTGTTATAATTAAAGTTTTAAAAATCAAAAGACTTTTAAAAATTATAACTCATTAATTTCCTTTTTTATTGTTCCATTTTATGTTTTTGTACTTGCAGCAATTTTACAAAAGTCATTATGGTTCTTCCCAAATTGAGCAGTTCTTGGGAGAGACAAGTCTTTGATTTATACAAATAAATTTAGCCTTTAAAGTAGTTTCTGAGACTACATTTATGATGATTAGAAAGTCAAATGAATTCATGTTGGGTTAACTTTTCTTGGAGAGACTTGAAAAAATGTCTACACACCACATATAAGGCAACAATGACAGATAAGAGTAAAAATTTGCTGAATGTCCATCTTAGTGAACCAATAAACATATTGGATTTCCTTCCATAAATGTAAATGGTTATTTACAGCTGCATGCATGACTAAAATGTAGCTGTTTCCCCAGAAATCCCATGATGGTGTCCATTTATGAAAGCTATCATCCTAGAGCTCTCTCATTATTTACCAATGGCTCAATAGGTCAGAGACTCATGTCTTCAGCACACCTCACTGCTTAGGTTACCTTGGGGAGGGGGGATTTCTGAGTCCTGTAAGTTTCAGGGACTTTCTGAAACTTATGACATATTGACTTCCTGAGTCATAAGGAACCTTCTCCAAGGATGAGCATTTTCGGTTCAGAGGATAATCCTATACAAAAGTTCAAGGTGAGCTAATCAATCTTAATACACTATTCTGGTAATAAGCAAAGCAAAACCAAAAAAACCAAACAAAACAAACAGACACATGAGTTACAACTCAACATTGACTGGGGGGAGGCTGTGCAGCAACAATACCTAGCTCACACTAATATTATTTGTTTTTATTACTATTATTTTACTTTATGTGTATGGGTATTTTGCCTTCGAGAATGGGTATGTACCATATATGTGCCTAGGGCCCTCAGAGGCCAGAAGAAAGTATCAGATTTCCTAGGACTATAGGTAAAGACAGTTGTAAACCACCATTAAAATACTAGGAATTGAATTTGAGACCTCTGAAAAAACAGCAAGTCAAATGACTGCTCCTCCAGCTCTCCATCCCATTCATTGATCATTGTATCATATTTAGTTTTTATCTCCTGATCTTTCAACCCTGTATGTGAGTGTAAACTTTGAACATACTTTGCTGAAAATGTTCATTTGACATATGTGTGGCATGTGATGATACAGATGATTCACCAGTTCTGGAGAAGTAGACCTCCTATGCAATGAACAGCAATACTGCTTCTTACACTGCATCAACAGGGGGAGCAACAGACTAGCTTCAGTGTTCATTGCGGGTTTCATCTGTTGTCAGTTTGTAGTAGACTACATTGTATTAATTATGTTTTCATGTTACTCTAGGGCAAGCTGCTGAAAGCAGGCAATGTGAGGCATTAGTTCAGAAACCAATATTTTTTGCCATATTTTGTTTTGTTTTGTTTTGTTTTGTTTTTTTTGCCATATTTTAAAATACCAATGGAAGCTTTAAGTTGCCTTTCCAGAAAGCTATTTAATGCATGTCTCCTAGTATTTTTATGTTGTAGTTTAAAGGTGAGATTTTTTTTTCATATTGTCAGTGATAAAGGCCACTATTTCTTAAAAAGAAAGCAGCACATATTTGAATGTTTTGCATTTTTATTACATTTATTTGCATGTGTGTATGTGCACACGCACACACAAGCATGCATGTGTGCAAGTACATGTATCAACACATATTTAAGAGTCAGAAGACAACCTGTTGGAGTCAATCTTAGTCTGCCACATACATGCCAGGTATTGACCTCAGGTTTTCAGGGTTGGTGGCTTTACCCTCTGTTCCTTCTTACCATTCCTCATATATGCTGTTTCTGAAAAGAAAGAAAATATTTGATTAAGAGACCCTATAACCTTGAGAAGAGTAGTGAATGCTGTCAGTGACTGGGCCATCTCTCCATCCCATCCAGATATCCCTTTACCTGTAATTCCTGCCTTAGTCAGGGTACTCCTCATTAATACTTACACTGCAGAGATCTCTTGGGAGAAACACTACCCATCTGAAACTGACTTCAGTATAGGTACTATTGCCAGTAGATTAAACTCTCAGTAATATTTGTTAAAAACAAGAGATACTAATGTAATGCAACATAAACCATAGTGAGTCCTCTTACAAACAGTCACTCATTTACCATCTGCATTTAGTGAACATAAAACAAATACAAAAAAAGTTCTGGATTTCAGTGTGGACACTGTCACATCTTGTTCAGTGACATTCAAAGTAAAGTTATTATAACATTAGAGAGCGGTTTGGAAGTGATGTGAATTGGGTATGATAGTAAAAAATGTAGGTTTGCCTTCTGTAAAATTTATGAGGAATATTTATAAACCATTACATGTATTGGATATTTATAAATGGTACATGTATTATCTATCTTTTAGTTAGAGATTAGAAAAAATATGGCTTGTATGATCAGTAGCCATATGCACATATACAACTCAAGTGGACTGTATGTATATCTCTGACATACATTTTACAATTTTTTTCTGTTTTAAAATATTTATTTATTATTTCAGGTTACCTCTTCACCTCAGTGCCCTCTTTCCACCCATCCCAGTCCCGCCCTCCCACACTCTGCCACTATCCCTTCCATCCCACTCCTCTGAAGTGGAGTGTCCCTACATAACAGTCCCCCACCCCAGTACAGCAGTCATATGAGGGCCAAGAGCCTCCTCATACACTGGGGGCCTACAAGGCAGCACCACTAGGGCAAATGTCTCATTGATAGGAAACAAATTCTATGTTCCTGTTCTCTTTGGTGCATTGGTTGTAGTATAGTTATCCTGTATATATGGCTAAAATCCAATTATAAGTGTACAGATGCCATGTGCATTCTTCTGAGTCTGGGTTAGCTCACTCAGGATGAGCTTCTCTAGTTCCATTCATATGGCTGCAAATTGCATGATTTCATTGTTTCTGATAGCTGAGTAGTATTCCATTGTGTAGATGTACCACAAGTTTTTTTTTATTTATCCCCTTGGTTGAGGTCCATCTGGGTTGTTTCCAGTTTCTAGCTATTACAAATAAGGCTGCTTTGAACATAGATGCAGAAATGTCCTTGTGGCTTGATATGGCTGGGTCTTGAGGTAGAGCTATTCCATGTTTTCTAAGATATCACCAGACTGATTTCCGTAGTGGTTGTACAAGCTTGCACTCCCACCAGCAATGGAGGAGGGTTCCCCTTTCTCCACAACCTTACCAGCATGTGCTGTCATTTGAGCTTTTGATCTTAGCCATTCTGACAGGTGTGAGATGGAATCTCAGAGTCATATTAAGTTGCATTTCCCTGATGATTAAGGATGCTGAGCATTTCTTCAAGTGTCAGCCCTTAGGGATTCCTCCTTTTTGAATTCTCTGTTTAGCTCTGTTACTCATGTTTTGATTGGATTATTTGGTTTCTTGACATTTAATTTCTTGAGTTCTTTGTAAATTTTGGATATTAGCCCTCTGTCAGATGTGGGGTTGGTGCAGATTTTTTCCCAATCTGTAGGATGCCATTTTTGTTGGAATGACAGTGTCTTTTGCCTTACAGAAGCTTTTCAGTTTCATGAAGTCCCATTTATTGATTGTTGGTCTTAGAGCCTGAGCTGTTGGTGTTCTGTGTCAATGCACAAAGTTACATCTAGGTTTCTAAAGCTCTCTCTGACAAAATTAGAAATGCCATTTTTTTTGTAGAATCAAGAAATACTCTTTGATTAGCAGTGGATTGATCTTGGTAAGCACACTGTATATTGAAGCTGTGAGGTTAAGGCAGTTAACCTAATGAATTTTAAACCTTTACCTAGCCTACCATAGATGTGTTCCACACACTCAACAGCCTAAACTAAGAAAATGTGGCTTCTTTTTGCATGGTATAGCTTTACTAAGTTTGGTAATTTGACTATAAAAAACATCACAAAAATTAATCTAAGCATATATAAAACCTTGAATAAAATTTGTTTACTGTTATAGCTTCAGAATATTCTAAACCTGGAATACATTAAAATTGATATTTGCAAAGAAATACCTAAAAGAGCACCCATTTCCAGTGAGTGTTTAACCTGTGATTACTGGTTGGATTTTACTGAAAATGGTGAAAAATGCCCAAGTATTTCTATGTGAAAATATGCCAGCTCCTTTACTTAAAGTTAAGCAGTTTTGTCTCTATATTGATGTCTATGTTCTCACCTACATTATTATGTGACTTTCATTCACTTATTGAGATTAAAAGAGGAAAAAATCAAATATATTGTTTTTCATGTAAACTCACTTGCAAATGGAACATATCCCAAAGTTCAAACTATTCAAGACAAGTGTGTAAGTGCTTTGTTAATTTGTAACTATATTTTAATTTAATACAAATACCCACAAAAACTTTCAGTAATCTGCTTTAACTGTTTCAGGTTTTCCAAAATATCCCACTGTTGTGTAGCAGAAAATTAGATATAATTGTGTCTTTATTCTGGGAAAAATTGTTTCTTTTGTCAATATGGGAGCAAAAGTGAAAACTGGAATATTTGGTGTGGGGAGTGCACAGTAGGGCCTGAGGTTGAATAATCCATAATTATTTTGTATAATAACAGATCCTTATCAAGGTTTAGCACTGTGATCCTAATTCTGAGAAAGGCCCACACATAGAATGTGTTTACACATTGTACTTTTCCCTTCTTGAATCCTGGCATTAACAATACAACACATTCTGTCTCCCTATGCCCCCATCCCCTGCACAGCAGTTAGAGAAGCACATGTGGTGTCAGAGATTCATCGACAGAGATTACAGGTTGGATGCTCCATAACTCTCCTTTTATGCTCTCCTGTTATCCACTCATGAGTACTGAGTCATGTTTCAAGAAGGAAATAGTTGATCATCCTGCCCAATAAATTAAGTCATGTCTTTCAAATTTAGGCTCCGATAAATTATCAGGACATGGACAGAATATAGCCAGGGTCTTTTTGAAAGCATCAGATGAATGGCCTATAAACCAACTGCTAATACAGTATTCACTCCCTCTGGAACTCCCTGAACCAGGCCTTTACTGTCTGCATTACTCTCAACATTGCAGCCTTCCATGCTCCTACCAGAACAGCTTGCCAAGTTCTTCTTATACTATTCAATGGCTTTCTAGGACAAAGTTCCAAAGATGTCAAAATTCCATCAAAAATAAACGAGATATAGTCCAGCACAGAGAAAGGTATGATAGCAAGAACAGGAAACTAGCTGGTCACATTTTTATGCACAGAGAAGAAATGCACAATCAAACAGGAAGTAGAATGATTCTATATATTCATATTGCCTGCTTTCCCATAATGTATTTCCTCTGTCGAGGTTCCACCTCCTAAAATTAAAGTAAATTCCACATACAATCCAACCCACTAGGGATCATATTTTTAAATACATGGTCCTACAGAAGATACTTCTCATTCAAGCACAGTGCTTACGTAGGTCCCAACAATGTTGTGGAAAAGGAGGTGGAGGCATAGCTCAATTGGTAGAGTGATTGTCCAGCATGCACTAGGCCCTGAGTTCAATCCTGAGCATTGTATAAAACCAAGGGTGCTAGTGCATACATGTAATTCCAACTCAAAAGAAGCAGTAGTTTAATAATATGTTGAAAGTCATCCTCAGCTTTATAGCAAATTCAAGGCCAGCCTGGGCTACATGAGAGCCTGCCTCAAAGCAAAACAGAATTAAACAAACCTATGAGAATGATTTAATTGCTCTATTTCTTTTAAGTTTAGTGGGTTAATTCTCAGTGTAAACTGTCTAATTCTGTTTTAATTATTGAAATTCACTTGACACAGCCAAATTTTTTTTTTATAATCTGACACACTGAGGTGACCTTAGTTGTTTAAAATCATTCACACTTCTAATGTAGCTTAACAGGATCTATTATTAAACTGTAACTCAGACCAAGTGACACAGTCTTAAAATAAAATGTTTATAAATATTTTAAGACAATCTTTTTAGACTTAGTGAGTTATTTAAAAGCAACTTAATTTCATTTAAATAACTTTAAAGGTCACATCATTGCTAACTTTTCTGTAACTCTCTATATATTCATTATTATAGACTCAAAAATAATAACTAATTTAATGGTAAGAATTCCATAGGCTCTGAGAAAAATAAATAATTTAGTTAACAGCACAGATAGTATTAAGAAACAGGCAATCACAGAAGAAGTGGAAACCTGTCAGTAATTTAATACTTTTTAAAATGTTAGAAAGTAATAAAATAAATTGAGGCAGAAAGGAAATCGATATATTATTTTTAATGTGTATGTCAAAATTAAGTTTGATTTTGTGAAAGAAAATTTGATTCTCAAAGAGTGAGAAAGGGATTTATAAATATGAAACAACCTGTATATAAAATATCTGATGTTTCAGCAAGAACATAAAAATCTAAAAAATAATCTTTATATTACATGCCCAAATATTTCAAGACTGGATTTTCATGTTTGAATTATATATAAACATTTCATACATGCTATTTATCTTGTATCACTATTTTTTTCACTAAGGGGGTAAAATGTGCTAATTCCCTAAATTGAGAATATCCAGTGTTCACATACTTTTACTTTTTACCTTAGGATGCTAAAAGGTAAACATATTTCCAATTATATACACTTAATATGTGTCCTTGCATCTTTCTGTTTCTCTGGCATGTATTCAGTAATCTTCATTTTCTCCACATCTCTGAAGGAGTTTCCCTTGATTTTGCAGTTGTTTTTATCACTAGGCTCCTGGGGCCTCTTTGCTTCCTGCCACTCGCCCTTGAAAACGCCCCTGAAAAGACCTGTACGTGACATTTCCTAACTAGGTGTGCTGAGGCCTGTGTCCACTTTCACGCTGAGCTGCTTGGCATTTTATTCATTGTAATTAAGCGGTAAAATATCTTACCCTTTTCTGAGATCTTGAAGCTATGGGTTCACAGAGTATACTAAATTGACAATTGAAGTTTCTATGGCCCTTGCATATATTTTGAAAATTGATTTCTCAGAGGGAACATACCATACATGTGAGATTTGCCAAGCACTGATTACGTAGAATTTCTAGCATTAGAGTGAACTCACAAGTGGCTTACTAAAAGGATTTTATTAGGAAAAATATTTTATTGTAAAATGCAGTATCATGTCAGGTTAAATGGTGATAGTGAGGGGCAGGTTGATCCTTTTATTTCTATATTTATTCTGATGAGAAATTCCCACCCAGTTTTGGACACTGATAAATTTTATTTTCAGTATTTAATAAATAGTTTGGTCTGCTGTCATATTTGATGATATGTGTTTATAAAGTTGTTTTTTTTCTTTTTTTTTAATTAAACTTTTTTCCCTATATTTTTTATTTCTTCAAGTTAAATCTCAATCGCAGTCCCCTCCCTATTCCCCTTACAGTCCCACCCTCCCACCCTTAACCCCCCATCCTCTTCCCTTTTTTTTTCTTTTAAGTTTAAGGTATATCTTATTTCCCCCTACAGTTTCCCCTTTCAGTCCAACAAATGGCTCTTTCTCTTAAAATAATAAATACAATACAAAACAACAGAGGTAATTAGGCCACAGTTATGAGGGTTATATGGCTTAGCATACATTCCCAATGTCCAGTCCATATGTATTTGGTACTCGACTTTAACATTCTACTATCTAACCATCTCCATGAGTTTAAAGTTCTATATCTGACTCAGCATTCATACTAACTTGCAACACAATTTTAAAAGTATCTTCTTAGATCTATAACACTCTCTTGACTCCTAAACAACTCAAAATTTAATTATGAGACTCTAGCTATCTATTCTTCAACCACCTCAGAGACCTGAGAGGGATAAATATATCTGATTTTATAGGAAGTACAGGGCCTGCAGCTTCCCAAACTAAGAACTGACATACCAGTGGCTGCCTGGACAGTTCCCATTTTCTCTCCATTCATTACAGCATCGATCTTCAGTCGTTTGGCCCCGTTTCTCTGACAGACATTGATCGTAGAGCAGGGGTTATGAAGGACATACCTAAGCTGTCTTGGCAGAGCTGGGCTGTTGACTTACCTGCTTCCAGGTTTTGTCCTTTTTGGACAGCATTCTGTCTACAGTTGGAGCAAAGGGCTTTTCCTACCAAGAGATAGGCTTGCGACTAATTCAATCATCTCCCACTGGACATTCTTTGATGCTCATCTTCTACTTGGGGTAGAATAGGGGTGCTGTCAGGAGTTGATATGTCTTGATATTAAAAAATCTAAAGTTACAAAAACATCTTTGAATGCCATATTCTGCAGATCTCTTGAGGTTTTTGAAGAGGCCCTATCTATCTCTTATATTAGGGTAAGCAGATGTTGCTTGCCTCTTAGTAGCTTTATTTCTGATTTGCTTAGAAAAGAACTATAATAGGCTGTCATAGTACCTAACATAATGACCGGTTTGCATAACCATTAGTTTGCATTTCTTAATTATCCTAAACAGTTTATGACAATTAGGAGTAAAAGGCCGAAATATCACATTTCATTTTTTTTCTTTACCTCCTAACCCTTCCATCCCATTTCTCTAGGGTGGGTTGTCCTTATATAACAGTCCCTCATCTCAGTTGAGAGGTCATATGAGGGCCAAAAGCCTCCTCATTCATTGGGGGTCTGCGAAGCAGTACCATCAGTGAAAAGTGTCTCTTTGGCCGGGAGAGAGAACTAAAAAACAGACAAACCAATAAGCAGACAAATAGATAAAAAAGACTAAAAAATAGAAAAAAATAGAAAAAATATATAAAAAATAAATAAAAATTAAAATTAAAATAATATGATAGTATACATAAGCGACCCCAAAAATTCCACCAGAGAAATCTTACAGCTGATAAACACCTTCAGCAAAGTGGCTGGATACAAAATTAATTCAAAAAAATCAGAAGCCCTTCTTTATACAACAAACAAATGGGCTGAGAAAGAAATAAGGTAAACAACTCCCTTCAAAATAGCCACAAACAACATAAAATACCTGGGGGTAACTCTAACCAAGCAAGTAAAGGACCTGTACAACAAGAACTTCAAGCCCTTGAAGAAAAAATGGAAGAGGCCTTTAGAAGATGGAAAGATCTCCCATGCTCATGGATAGGTAGGATCAACATAATAAAAATGGCCATCCTACCAAAAGCAATATATAGATTCAATGCAATTCCTGTCAAAATACCAACACAATTTTTATAGACTTGGAAAGAGCTATTCTCAATTTAATATGGAACAACAAAAAGCCCAGAATAGCTAAATCAATCCTGTACAATAAAAAAAAAAAACATCTGGAGGTATTACCATCCCAGATTTCAAGCTGTACTACAGAGCAATAGTTGTAAAAACAGCATGGTATTGGTATAGACACAGACCAGTAGATCAATGGAATTGAATTGAAGATCCAGAAATAGACCCACACACTTATGGCCACCTAATTTTTGACAAAGAATCCAAAACCGCACAATGGAAGGACAACATCTTCAACAAATGGTGCTGGTCCAACTGGATGTCCACTTGTAAAAGAATGAAATTAGACCCATACTTATCACCTTGTACAAAACTTAAGTCCAAGCGGATCAAAGACATAACACCTATCACACTAAATCTACTAGAAGATAAAGTGGGAGAAACCCTCAAACTAATTGGCACAGGCGACAACTTCCTGAACAGAACACCAACAGCTCAGGACCTGAGATCAACAATCAATAAATGGGACCTCATGAAACTGAAAAGCTTCTGTAAGGCAAAGGACACTGTCATTCGAACAAAACGGCAGCCTACAGACTGGGAAAAAATCTTCACCAACCCCACATCTGACAGAGGGCTAATATCCAAAATCTACAAAGAACTCAAGAAATTAAATGCCAAGAAAGCAAATAATCCAATCAAAAAATGGGGGACAGAGCTAAATAGAGAATTCAAAAAGGAGGAATCCCTAATGGCTAAGAGACACTTGAAGAAATGCTCAACATCCTTAATCATCAGAAAAATGCAACTCAAGACGATTCTGAGGTTCCATCTCACACCTGTCAGAATGGCTAAGATCAAAAACTCAAATGACAGAACATGCTGGCGAGGTTGTGGAGAAAGGGGTACCCTACTCCATTTCTGGTGGGAATGCAGGCTGTGCAACCACTATCGAGGTCAGTCTGGCGATAATCTTAGAAAACTTGGAATAGCTCTGCCTCACGACCATGAGATACCACTTCTGGGTATACACCCAAATGCCTCTTCACGGAATCATAAGGAAGTTTCCTCATCTATGTTTCTAGCAGCCTTATTTGTAATAGCTAGAAACTGGAAACAACCCAGAAGTCCCTCAACCGAAGAATGGGTTAAAAAACTGTGGTACATCTACACAATGGAATACTATTCAGCTTTCAGGAACAATGAAATTATGCAATTTGCAGCCAAATGGATGGAACTAGAAAAGCTCATCCTGAGTGAGCTAACCCAGACTCAGCAGGATGCACATGGCATCTATTCACTTATAGTAGGATTTTAGCTATATAGTAGAAGGTATCGATACTACAACTAACACAACAAAGGGAACTTGGATATAAAGTTGTTTATAAACTGAACAATATTTCAGAAATGTTAACAGAAATCTAAATAATTTTTCTATTTAAAAATATCCCCTATTAAGCCTTCTGTTGGGAATAATGGACTTGGTATTTTTGCCAGTGAAGGTGTTCATCTAAAGCAGTAGTTCTCAACCTTCTATTAAGTGTTTTGACCCTTTAATACAGTTCCTTATGTTATGGTGAATCCCCCAAACATAAAATTATTTTTGTTGTTACAGCATAACTGTAATTGTGCTACTCTATGAATTGTAATATGTATTTTGGAAATAGAAGAGGTTTGCCAAAGAGGTTGTGCCCCACACATTGAGAACCACTGAAATTTGGACATGGCTGAAAAGTCTCACTCCTCTTAAATTTTCATAGTACTTTAAAATTCTCAAAATACATTTGTAGCTGGTGGGAGTGCAGGCTTGTGCAACCACTATGGAGGTCAGTCTGGCGATATCTTAGAAAACTTGGAATAGCTCTGACTCGGGACTCAGCCATACCACTTCTGGGTATACATCCAAATGATTCCTCACCGAACCACAAGGGAGTTTCTTCATCTATGTTCATAGCAGCCTTATTGTAATAGCTAGAAACTGGAAACAACCCAGATGTATCTCAACCAAAGAGTGGAATAAAAATTTGTGGTACATCTACACACTGGAATACTACTCAGCCATCAGAAACAATGAAATTATGCAATTTTCAGCCAAATGGATGGAACTAGAGAAGCTCATCCTGAGTGAGCTAACCCAGACTCAGAAGGATGCACATGACATCTATTCACTTATAGTCGGATTTTAGCCATACAGTGCAGGATAACTATACTACAACCAATGCACCAAAGGGAACATGGACATAGACTTTTTCTTTTTTTTTTTCCCCTGTCAATGAGACACTTTTCCCTAGTGGTGCTGCCTTGTAGGCCCCCAGTGTATGAGGAGCCTCTTGGCCCTCATATGACTGCTGAACTGGGGCAGGGGATTGTTATGTAGGGACACTCCACTCCAGAGGAGTGGGATGGAATGGATAGGGGGGTAGAGGTTGGTAGGGCCGTACTGGGAGGACACTATGATGGAGATGTAACCTGAAGTAGTAAATAAATAAATTAAAAAAAACATTTATATGTGTTTGAGTGTGCTTCATCCCTATGAATTCACCAATAACTGTGAATGGGGTATTGGTGTTCTGAGAGGCACTGTACCTTACACAAGGCTGGTCTGCAGGGGATGGAAAAGGTTCACACTGGTTCATGTGCATTGGGGCTCTTTGGCAGACATTTTGTTGGACCCTGAGGAGGCAGAAGTGGTCACATGCAGTCCCTTAATTTTGTTCCTTTTGTCTCTTTGATAATGGCAAGAGCTGTTCTGTGCCACAGGGGACCCTTATGCTGAGAGGACCTAGCTGGCTTCAGATCTTCACTCTTGGATCAGGGTGGAATTACTTTGCCTTTCTCTGCTTCTGTCCCAGTAGATATCTCTGCCTGGCAGGAAAGTATTTCATCACTACCACGGATGGCTTGAAGCAAAAGGTTGCAATTGAAATCAAATTATGGAGAAAAGGGAGAGTTAATTGTGTGAATGAGCAATGAGCTAGGTATTCATCCACACTGGCTCGGGTTATGGGAATCTAACACAATGCCTCTGTACAGCTGTGTTCATTGAAAGAACCAAGGGGGCTCTCAGAGTGGATATTGGAGTCAAATCCAGTTTAATACTTCTCTACATCCTTTGTGCTGGTGGAAGATTTTTTAGATGCAGTTTGTTTCTAAAATAAGCCAGAATTAGCCCTCCACTTTTATCAGTCTTTTACTTTTTAAATTCTATTTAGTGCTGGAGAGATGGCTTAGCAGTAAAGGACCCTGGCTGTTCTTCCAGAGTTCCTGAGTGCAATTCCCAGCAACCACATGGTGGCTCATGATCTTCTATTAAGGGATCTGATGCCCTTTTCTGGCATGTAGGTATACATGCCAACAGAGCACTCATACATTATATTTAAAAATACACAAATAAATAAATTTAAAATTCTATTTTATTATATATTTTAATTAAAATATAAATGCATTACTTCCCCCTTCCCTTTCTTCTAGCCAGTCCCTCCCAAATCATTTCTCTCCAACTCTTCTCATCCCACTTACTATTAAATCTTCTTCCTTCGTTATTATGATTTAAATCTGCTAGTCCACTTTGGTTGTATATGTGTATATGGTTTACAGGCCGATTAGTTTGTATTGAATAACCAATGACAGCGCTCATCCTTGCAGGTGCTAACTCTCTCTTAGTGGCCATCAGTTGACTATAATCTCCTGCCCAGGCATGAGATTTTATGAGAACTCCCTCGCTTCTGCCTTAGTGTGTCTATGAATTTATTTCAAGACTTTATTACAATAGAGAATTTTAAGAAAATAGTTGAATGTGTGCATTCCATTATCTGGTAGAAGTTAACATTAATGCCCTATAGTCATAAAAGAAGATATCAAAGAGCTTTACAAATGAAAATAGAGAATGTATCAAAATTTTTATCATAGAAGTTATGCTCTGGACTACAAAGGTGAATTATTAGTATCCCTTTTGGAGTTAGAATGGGTCATGATATGTAAATTGACTGAACTGTTTGAACAGCAGAATATCTGAGATCAAACAAGAAATTGACTCTTGTTGATAAGTTTGTCAGAATTGACCTATTTATTATAGGAAAAAGCTGGAGGCAACACTTTTATTTATGTATCTGGAAAATTTGTGGAAGTCCAAGTTTTATCCAGTAATCCCGAAAGCTTGGAAGGAAGATGGTGGAAGTGTTTTCTTCCATGTGCCCACCCCCCCAAATATAACTGGAAAAGGTTGAGAAAATATATCTGGCATCCAATTCTGAATGACGGAAAGGAGCAGATGCAGAGTGTGCAGAAACATTGAAATCTGAAAAAAGGTTTTGTGCTGATGCCCTGGGGTACTCTCTTTGTCTCAGGTGTGCTACATTCCATGGGAAAAAAAGGTGATAACATGAAAGATTATAATGGATTCAGACAAAGAATGTAACAATCCTCACCAAAATAAATAAAAAATAAAAAAATGCTCCCCTTCTATAATTAAAATACTGCAAAGTGGTGACTTGGCAAAATAGAAAATATCTACCTACTCAACAGAGAAAATAAATACATTGACTTTATTTATCATTGCATAGAAGAAATGTTCCCTGTGTATTGCATTTTGGTTACAGAATGTCAAAGAGAAAGGGACGTCATGTAAGGACTTTACATCCTCTTCCAGTGCAGGGCTCAGTGCTTACTAGGTTCTTTTAGGATACTTACTGGAACAGGCAGAAGTGTGGTTTATTCCCTGTCTTTACTGAAAGACTAAGTTCAGTTGATGTACACAGGTGCATTATTGGTGGTTAATTATATATACAAACCTAGGTAGTCCATGGTATTGGGTAAGTATTTGTTTTAATCTTGTTGTGAAAATCGTTTTTAGATAAATATGTGAATATGTGAACTACAGATTAGGAAAAAAATTCGTAAAGGAACTGAGTCAGGGAGAGAGAGAGAAAAAGAGAGAAAAGAAAGAAAGAAAGAAAGAAAGAAAGAAAGAAAGAAAGAAAGAAAGAAAGAAAGAAAGAA
>CAJQZJ010031879.1:2240421-2279985 GCA_907164525.1 Lophiomys imhausi
GAACACCCTCCCCACCTTCTGGGGATGGGACGTTGTTCTCTTAAAATGACTTCCTGCTGATTTGGGACGTAGTAAACCTGTTTGGGGCCCAAATAAGAATGGAAAAATGGTTAACATCATTTGATGTTCAGTCCTTTTGTGCTCAGCTATTTAGATGTCCTAAGAAGTTCATAGACAGAAGCTGATCTTCAGAGCTTTACTGAAGATCTGGCTGGAGTAGTCTGTGCAGCTGAACGATCTTAGCGATTTTGAGTTGTTGTGGTTGTAGACTTTTGAGGAAACTGCTATTGAGGAAGTCTGCAAGGCTGGATCATCTGGGCCACTTGTCTTCTTTGGTGTCTGATCTGTTTTCTGCTGAGGTTTCCGTTGTCCAGTTGTCCCTGGATTCCTTGAATGGATGCTTTAAATCTCCTGGAAAGATAAGAACAGAACCCTGCCCTAATCCTAACTATGGGACAATTACCTTTTTTTGGAGGGGGGGGTTCAGGTAATATTTTTCCTGGAGCAAATTTGTTTTTTTGACAATATATAAAGAATTACCTTTCAATCTAGATTAAAGAAGAAATTATTTTGATATTTTGGAGCTAAACAAACCTTTAGTGTATATATTTTGAGATCTCAAAAGACAATTTGTTTGAATTGCAGCCTGCCTTTTGTAAGTAGCTTTTAAACTTAAATCCTTCCAAATCCTATGTGCCTGTCTCTGCATTCTAAGTTTTGGGATCAAAGACATGTGGTTCCCAACTGATGGGACAAAACTTGGAAGCAGGTAAGTCGACAGCCTAGCTCTGCCAAGACAGAGTAGGTAAGTCCTTCATAATTCCTGCTCTACAATCAATGTCTGTCAGAGAAACGGGGCCAAATGGCTGAAGATTGATGCTGTAATGTATGGAGAGAAAATGGGAACTGTCCAGGCAGCCACTGGTATGTCATTTCTTAGTTTTGGAAGCTGCAGGCCCTGTACTTCCTATATAATCAGATATATTTATCCCTCTCAGGTCTCTGAGTTGGTTGAAGAATAGATAGCTAGAGTCTCATAGTTAAATTTTGAGTTTTTTAGGAATCAAGAGGGTGTTCTGGATCTAAGAAGATATTTTTAAAATTATGAGGCAAGTTAGTATGAAAGCTGAGTTAGTTATAGAACTTTAAACTCATGGAGATGGTTAGATAGTAGAATGTTAAAGTCAGGTGCCAAATACATATGGACTGGACATTGGGAATGTATGCTAAGCCATATAACTCTTATAATTGTGGCCTATTTATTTCTGTTGTTTTGTATTGTATTTATAGGGGAGGAGGGTGGAAGGGTGGGACTGGAGGGGGGAGTAGGGAGGGGATTGTGATTGAGATGTAACTTGAAGAAATAAAAAATAAATTATTAAAAAATAAAAAAACTGAAAAAAAATTTTCAGCAACTTTTAGACAGTTCACTCCTAAAATTTATGTAAATGTCAATGAAACTATGAGCTCTTGCAGAATTTTGAAAGAATAAAACACAAGATGCCAATCCACCTGGCTTCAAGGCTAATTGTCCAGTTTACAATGTTCAATCAGTAGTTTTGGCAGAAGGACAGAAACTTGGATCAATGAAACAGAATAAGGAACTCAAACATCCCCATATAGTGTTTCACAAACTGCTTTTGAGAAAGTGTGGGAGGAGCTCATTGTAGAAAAAGAGTCTGTCATAAACTCATGCTGGGTTTTAACACAAAAAAATTTAACAGGATCATACAGTATTTAAAAATGCAAATTGATTATGGACTAAAATGTGTACATGAAATTTTTTTTAAAAGGGAGAAAAATAGTGTCCAAGATCTTACACATCATATAGCTGAACTACACATCCAAAACTGAAAGTATGATCTATGTTAGGGGCTGGAGAGATGGCTTTGCAGTGAGAACATTATCTGCTCTTCCAGAGGACTGGGTTTCTATACACAGGACCCCAAGGCAGCATACAACTGAAGCTCTAGTTCCATGGGATCTGGTTCCCCCTTCTGGCCTCCACGGACAATGCATGCATAAGATCACAGACACACATGTAGGCAAAACACAAATACACATAAAGTAAGTAATTAGCCCCCCCCCTTTTAAGGCAAAGTTATTAAAGGAAGGTTGATTGTCGGACTCCAAGATCAAAAGCCTTTGCTGTGGGGGTTGAAGAGATAGGTCAGCAGCTAAGTGCACTGGTGGCTCTTTCCATGGGATTCACATTCATTCAATTATGAGCACCCACATGGCAGCTCACAATTACCACTAACTCCAGTCCTGAGTGATCAGATCCCATACCCTCTTCTGGCCTCTTTTGTCATTCCATGGATGTGATGCACATACATATAGTCAGGCAAAATTCATACGCATGAATTAAATAAAAGTCTGTGGTACAAATAATTCTGCTAAAGGAAGGAAAAAGAAACGCTACAGAGGATGATTTCTCCCCAGTGTCTCACTGAATGTGAATGTCTCAATTATAAAATATGTCTGAATACTAAACTTGAAAAACTAAAATCCTTGGTGCCATATGCTATTTCTGGCTCTTACAGTCTTTTTGCCTTCTCTTCTACATAGTTTCCAGATCCCTTAAGCGAGAGTTTTGCTGAAGACCTCATTTGGAACTGAGTTCTAAAGTCTCTCACTTGTGTTCACTGTCCAACTGTATGTCTCTGTGTTAGTTACCATCTACTGCAGGAGGAAAACTAGTTACCTTCTTTCATGAGGCATTGATCAAATGATATGTATATATACATATACATATATATATGTACACATACACACATATATATAATGATATACAGTGATATATCATTAGAGGTAATTTTGTTTCTATGTTCCTTTAGCAGAATAATAGTATTATATTTTCCCCTAAGACATGGCCTATCTAGTCTCTGATTCTTGGCCACTTTAGCAGACTCATAGGTTCTATTTCATGGATTGGGCCTTAAATTCAATCATATCCCCTAACATATGTTCACTGTTGCACCGGTCTATCTTGAACTTTTGTAGTTGGGTTGCTATAAATGATTACTTTTGTCCTGCAGAAGCATACATCTTTTTGTTATTTTTGTTTGTTTTTGGTTATGATACGTTTTTTGCCTTATTTCTTTTGATTGTTGGTTTGTTTTCTTCAGGAAAAGAGAAAAAATGATGCTGTAGGTAGGTGTGGAGGATCTGGGACGGGTTACATTAAGGAAAAGAGTTTGATCCAAATATATTGTATGAAAAAGAATTTAAATAAAAAAATAAAAGTCAACTTATAACATGGAAACAGCACAGAAACAGATACTTTATTAAAAGGGTAGACTACTGAGCAGGTGGAAGAAGTTTTCCATCGGTATTTTAAAAGGTAATGCAGGTAAACTTACAATGAGACTCTGCCACCCCTCTAAGAATCCCTGAGATGAATTGGAGTTAGAACACGGAACCCAGAAAAGGATGCAGAGAAGGTGTCTTGCTTAAAGGTAGCTCAGGGGGGATAGCAAACGATACTGTCTTCCTGAAGAACACCTGCCATTTCTTACAAAGTAAAATTTCGAGTCTCTAGTGGTGACTGTCTCTGTGACTCACAGCAGGTGTACTGCCTGACAGAGTAAAAGACACAGATGTTCAGATTCTTCTGGCCCCTGCACTGTATTTAACAGAGTGTTCTGGATGTATCCTCTGGTGAGTGCATCATGACTTTGTGGCTGTGGCTGGCCTCACTGAACAATAGGGTAACAGTGAGAGGAAAACTTTGTGAGGTACTACAGTATCAAATTTGAACAAATGGGTACAGGACCCCAGATTTAGGCAGGTTGTTGAAAAACTCAGGACACTATCTGGACCTTCATGTCCAAGGTACATATGGAAGGCCCCTTCTTAGAACTCTATAGTCTCACTGTGTGAATTCTCCTTACTCATCATCAGATAAAACGTTGTCTTCTGGTAAAGGATGAATTTATCTAGAAGATTCTTTAGGTTTTATTGTATATGCTTAAAAGACATACTTTGGGTAGAGAAGTGTGTGTCCAATCAGGGTTGCAATTTCAGTGGCTAGAAGAAAATATTTCAGAGGAAACTGGAAATTAAATTGTAATTTTAATTGTAATTAAATTGTAACTTTTGCATAATAAGTTAACAGAAGATGATTTATTTCCTAATAAGAGGGTTTAAAATCAAAGTAGGGAGGAACATAACCACAGAATTTGCTGATATGTAATGGTGGCAGACACAGATTTGCATGCAAAAAATTGTTATATTGTACCTAAAGTGCATGGCTCTTTATTCTGCATGTGATATGTATCTAACAGTATTGTGACTTATTTTCTCAGAGTACATTTTGTGCAGATAATCCTTCCTGTGAAAGGCTTTCCAGTGTCCTTACCTGTTGCCAGTTAGTCTGCCCTAAATTGAAGGCTTACCAGGATTAGGGACCCTCCACAGACACTGCTCACCTCCACGGAGCTCTATGCAGATCTTTGTTACCATTGTGATAAAGCCACCAGGGTTATGGCTTCTTTCTTTTAGGATAATAAGGAATCTCAGAGATTTGAAAGTGTAAAGGATATAAATCTGCTAATGAAATTCCAATTACTCCCAGATAAAGATTTTACCAGAGAGTGCAGAACTCCAGGATCCCTGTCTGCAACATCTTCAACTACTTGCCCACCCACTGTCCTGCCAGCCAGGAGTTCAGCACATTGATTCACATTAACAAGGATGTCATTTATAATGGTTCTAATTTGAGGAGAGAGGCATAAGCTGGGGGTTAGGTAGAAATCTTCTCTAACTCATCTACAGGTTAACATGTAGCACCTGTGAGTTTAAGGCACATCATAGGGTACATTAATAGTGTTTCAAGTTATCACTTCAGTAGTCACCATGGAGACTGAGGGTTTGTGTGTCATTTTTATTTCTCCAAGACATGGAACAGATCTTTGTTCATGAGGAAGCAATATCTGACTACTTTAAAGTGAGTAATAAGCTTTAAAATGTCCAACCAAGGCTAAAGAGTGATTTTTACATTGAAACCATTTACAGTGGGTATCAGACTTTATGCTTAAGTGTATTGGTGGATGCTGAATTTCCTAGCAGTGTGCACTGTCCATGGGCCTCTCAACACTATCCCCACATTTCATCTTAAACATAAGGATTTTTTTTTTGCCATTTTCAAGGTGCAGGTGCCTCCACCCTGGATCTGCCCATCTTTTCCTACCACACCAAGAATCATTGGTCGTTTGAGGATGTGCTCAGAGCAAGTTATCTCAGAATTTTTCCAGGAGACAGTCTTAATTATTCTTGAGGGTGATGAAAAACTACCTTAACTGGATAGGATCATAGTTAGATGAAATTTTTATCAAAATCTGTGGAATTTTATGTGAATGATATATATATATGTATATATATGCACATATATATGTATGCACATATATACGTATGCACATATATATGTATGTACACATACATATACGTATGCACACACACATATATATATGTATGCACATATATATGTATGTACACACATATACGTATGCACTCACACATATATATTTAAGTATGCACTTATATATGTATGTACACATACATATACATATGTACACACAAATACATATACGTATGCACATATATATACATATTCACATATGTATATATATATGTATGCACATATATATAATGACATATATAATTTTCTGAGAATTAAATTAAAAACCAGGCCCTTATTTGAGAAAAATATAAAAAATAAATGTAATAAATGTGTAGATGCTTTTGTGAATCAATGAAGATACATGTGGTCTCTAACTCTACATCCTAGCAAAGCCCTTCCAAATGTTGTAGTTTCCTGTATAATTGGGCTGAGAGAAAACATTTTCATATTATCTTGTATTTCCTGATACAGTATTTTTTCAATACCTTTTATGAACAAATACAATAAAAGGAATCTAATTTGTTGTTCACAGTGAATCCCATTTAGCCGTTCCTGAGTTAATCACTGAGAGAAACTCTCCACAAAGGTGTATTGAGAACACCAATTCTGTGATTAGAGAGCCCTGGCTTTTAGTCAAGAATGTTGGGAGGTGCTGAAGCCACATGTCAGTCACCAGTAACCAATGAGTTGGCCAGTCTTGCTGTGTAATGAAATCTCCATAAATCCCTATGTGATAAGAGCTGGTGTGTAAAAGAGGTTACAGGGTGGGTATGTGGGGCAATCCTGAGAGGACTAAATACACCAAGGCTGTCCGTGGTGGTCCTTACCCTATCCTACCCTGTCTTCCTTTTCTGTCTCAGGATTGCCCTGTTGTACAGGGAGGAACAACCATCTATATTAAAACAGTTCCCCAAGTTTGTGAGCCCACTGTACTAAACTATGAAACTGGAACAAATGAGTATGCAAACCCCAAACATAGGTGAGTTGATCAGAAACTCAGGTAACAATCAGGACTTGGACTGCTGTCCAAGGTGTGCATGAAGGGACCTCTCTTAAAACTCTGTGCCATCACTATGTGGATTCTCTTACTCATTAGTATTAAAAGGTAGGATGTGCTGTTGGTGTCTGGAGTGAGAAAGTAGGGGAAATATCTTACAAATTTGTTGTAGTAAGTATTGTGTAAATCTTTAAAATTTTCACTTAAAATAGTATTCCGTGGAGATAAGAATATGTATTTCAACACCAGTCTGACAAAATAAGAGAGAACCTTACATTCAAACTATGTTAACTTGTCACATGTCTGCCCCAAAGAAAAAGTGAAAGGATTAGATATTTTGTAATATGTCTGTGTACCTCATCTTGCAATATTTCTTCAGCAATCTGCTTTATCACATCTCTGGTGTTACCCCAAAAAACTGAAAGGGATCATTGTCTTGCAAAATAACAGCTACATATTTATATATGTAAAAGGGAGAGATATGTTAAAGTTGAGAGTGTGTTTTAGGTAGCCCCAATTCAGAGTCAGTCTCACATCTGTCCTATATTACAGATGTGTGGGTATTGTCAGCCAATGTTGTGAAATGTGAAAGACCTAACATTAATTTTAATTTTACTTTAATCACTTAGAGGACTGCCCACATGCTGGGCATGTGTTTTCCACTGACTTGCTCCCATCTCCCAAGGACAATTATTTTCCTTCGAATTTATTCGTTTATTCACTTTAAATCCCTCCTGATAGTGTCTCCCTCTCTCCTCTCCTCCCAGTCCACCCTCCCCTTCTTCTCATAGAAGGAAGGTCCCAATCCCACCCCACTTCCTACCATCCCATCCTGATGCTTTGTGTCAGGTCTAACCACATCCTCTTCACTGAGGCCAGAAAAGGCAGCCCAGCTAGGAAAGAGTGATCTAACAGAAACAGAAAGAAATAGAGTCCATCCATGTCAGGGATAGCCTCTGCTCCAGTTGCTAGGGGACCCACATGAAAACCAAGCTGCCCATCAGCTTCATAAGTGTAGGGGGCCTAGATCCAGTCTATGCCTGCTCTTAGGTTGCTAGTTTGGTCTCTGTGATCCCTCATTTTCCAGGTTAGATGACTCTGTTGGTCTTCTTGTAGAGTTCTTGTGCCCTTCAGTTACCTCTGTCGTTCCCTGAACCTCCTCAAGGACCCTAGCTTGCCATCCAATGTTCAGCTGTGGGTCTCAGCATCTGTTTCAATCTGCTGCTGGGTGGAGCCTCTCAGAGGACATTTAGTTAGGCTCACGTCTGCAAGCATAAAAGAGAATCATTAATAGCGTCACGGGTTGAGTCTCTCCCATGGGATGGGTCTCAAATTGGGCCAGTCACTGCCCAGCCATTTTCTCAAACCCTGTTACATCTTTATCCTTGTACATCCCATATGCAGGGTAAAATTTGGGTGGAAAAATTTGTGTGTAGTTTGGGGTCCCCTGCCTCCATAGAAGTCCTTCCTGACCACTTCAGTTTCCATATCTCCCTCTCCTAGGAGTCTCAGCTAAAGTCACCCCATTATCCTCCCAGGAGCCTACCTGGTCATAGGTCTCCAGCTTGTCCCAGAGATCCCCCCATCTGCCTTCTCTCTCTCTCTCACTTCTACCATCTCCCACCCCCATTTCCCATTCCTGATTCCCATTCTCATCCCCCTCCCCACATCCTCTAGCACCCCATTCCCTCTTCTCATCTGCTTCTGACATCCAGTTGCTTTCTCCTTTTGAAGTGAGATTCAAGCTTCCTCCCTTGGGTCTTCCTTGTTAATTAACTTCTTTGAGTCTATGGATTGTTATATGGTTATCCTGTTTTATATGCTAATATCCACTTATGTGTGAGTACATACCATACACTTACTTTCTTTTTGGGTCTGAGTTACCTCACTCAGGATGGTCTTTCCTAGTTCCATCCAGTTGCCAAGAACAATCATTATAATAAAAATTCCAAAGGGGTACCATTTCATCTTTCTACAAACCCCAAAATAAGCATTCTCTATAATATAAAATAAAAAAGTGGCTAGCTGATAGTGGCATTCCATCTTCCATTTAAAACTCAAAATTTGTGCATATCTACAAATTCTTCAGCTATTATGGCATGAGTGTGCATGCATGTGTGTGTGATAATGTGGCACAGACTTGTGAAGGTCGATGTGTGTGAGTACATGCAAAGTACAGAGTTCAACCAAGTTCCTGAGGTTCTATCCAACTTTATTTTAGATAATATCTCTCACTGGAGTATGTCCCCCCAAGTATGGTAGGCTGGCCAGCCAGCAAACCCCACAAGGATCCACCTATTCAGAGCTATGGTAACAATACTATTTCACCATTCTATAAATTCCTATGCCAATTCTAAAGTTTATACTAGGGTCCTCATACGTGCAACATAAGTACTTTATTGATGGGGTTTTCCATTGCCCCCCCAAATACAATCTTGATAAATTTGTTTCTTTAACCATCATCCAGAGAACGAATATTATATGTTGGATTTGGTATTTACTAGTTCAGATACAATACACTTTGGATCTGGGGATCTAATGGTTTCTATCATCATTCAGCATACAACAGTTAGAGAATCTTAATATATAGACACAGGAGGCCACACCAAAGTGCTCTTATATATGTGCAAACACATTTTGAATTAGTTTTCTATGAAGCTGACTGAGCATAGACTTGCTGAGTCAACTCAGAACAGATAAATAAAGCCTACCTTCCCCCAAGAAGACCCTGTTTCTTATTTCACAGTGTGAAATAAAATGTTCTAATCAATAGTTTTTATATATTAGCACCATGCATCTCTATTAATGGAGATATAAATGCCTTCTAGTTCCAAATATGAAATAAATGAATGTACTATTTTAAGTAAAACTAAGGGAGTAATGATAGGCTAGTTTTAAATCATAGGAATGATTTGAGACCTCAAAAGAAAATTGAAGGTTTAACAAATGGGTCCTAAAATAGCAAGTCTATTAAATCTGTACTTGGTTCATACAAATGCATGATAAGAAATGTGTAATGAAACTTAGGAGAGTGGGAGGGTGCAGGGAAAACTATTCATCATAGTGGGGAAATGGGATGCATCTAACTTTTCCATATAAAGAAAGAATGTGAAAGATATGAACTGGGACTGATGGGTCACTTCATGAGAGGACAAAGGCAAACTTGCTTTGGCCTTCATCTAGGTAAGGTTTTAAAATTCTATCCTGTGATCATTAGCTTGCTAATTTCTTTTTCAATTTATAGTTACACTCTGTGACTGTAGAAATACCAACATAATTGGCACTCAATAAACATCTATTAAGTGACAAACTTACACAGAAAGAGAAACTCATGGATGATCCTTTGAAATATCAACCAGTCTGCCTTTCCCAATGAAAGTCAAATGCTGTACAGCAAACAAACATGAATAGATAGACACATCACAGCCCCATTTCCTCCTGTTCAAATACTGTGAAAAGGAGCAAAAGAAAACAATTACAGGACTTAGCCATCCTCTAAAACCAAATAAAGAACATTGTCTTGGAAGCGCTAATCATGCCATGAGATTGTTTTCATGTGGTCATTTTCTATGAAGAGCTTCCTTTCAGTACAGTATTAACCCATGAAATAAGAAAGATCAAAAGGAATTTTTCTACATAGTTCTGGTATTAAGATAAAATCAGATGTATGTTGGCACTTTTGGGAGACCCTGGGATTTTCATGTTTATAGTGCAGAGTCCATCTTCACTGCTGTTGTCTTCTGCAGCTTTTGACCATGCAGAAATGGAGACAGTAAGTGAAAGAACTGGCTGTAACACCACATCTATCTGGCACAGAATGTTAGGTTAAATGCCAGTATGTACATCACAGAAGCCTCTTCACTAAATGACGCTGCTTGACTCAGACAGGTGCTGTCCAATCGTCCCCCAAACAAAGTCATAGTTTGTCAGGGTGGGTGGTGTACCCTTCTACCTCCTACTCGCCATTCTGAAACAATCATTGCAATGTTTAGAGGTTGGAGATGATATCCCTGGAGGCACCAGATCAATTTCTAGTTTATTGGTTTGCTCATTAAAACAAAATCTCTATTCAAAAAATATGAAATAGTCTGTTATATATCTCATAGTGTGCCTAACTTTGCTCATGATGCTCAGTTGCACAAATATATAAAGAAAATAATAGTAATTGGCAAGCTAAATTTAATACAAGTGGTGTGCAAGTTTATGAAGTCAAGAGACCAAAGACGCACTGCATAAATAAAAGAATTAATTTTAAATATTATGGCACAATTTAGTTAAATAATATTTAGGAAAATGAATTTTTAAAAGTGCAAATTAGTATAAAATATGTCCACAATGTATGAAATAAAAATGCATACATGCTGAAGAACAGTTTGGAAAAATCAAAGCATAATATGATATGTGTATATTTTTTAAGCATCTTTCTGTCACCCTTTCATGTTTGGTCACTATAAATATATACCAACTTAAATAACTAAGTATAGGAAAAGTGTGTGAATTACTGAGATATTATGAAAATATTTGATGCTTAATTTAGTGTTTCAAAGAACAACCTTTCTCCTACTGTCTTCAATTTTAAATTTCTTTAAATTTCCTTGTTGTCAGTACCATCTACTGACCATTTCTTTCCTGTTTTCTAAATGCTGATTCTCAGTGAACATTAGGGAAAATCCAAATGTTGGATTTTCCACACTATGTGTCTAAAGAAACATCACAGGTCTTTTAGCCTCCATTCCTAGGCTGCATTGCCTGCCTATGATAATTATCTTTTTTTTTTCTTTCCACACCAAAAGGCAGTTAATTGACTTGGGATGTGCAAAACAAAATAGAAGCATTAAAGTCTAAAAATAAAAGGCATTTCAAAGATGAAAATATTCCAGGGGAATGATGTAAATGATTTCCTATGGTAAAGATGGAATGGGTACCTGGAAGGCTTGGACTATTGGTCTACCATGAGAAATAGCAAACAATAGGTAGAAGAGCCTTGCAGAGGTCAAAAACATAGAATCTATTTACTGAGAGATCCTGCGTAAACTCTGCCCTTGGGATCACAAGTCATTCCTTTGAAGGGAACATCACATATTCTGGGTAATGTGTTTCCTCTTTCTCTCTTTTTCTATCTCTTTTCTTCTCTGTGAATCCATTTGAAAAAGCTGGTAATGGCCACACTTGTGGTAAAATTTGTCTTTATTTCCTATTGAGAATTCACTCTCAATGCACTTCCTCTCAAAGAAAAATGGAGTGTCCTGTCAGTCTACAGTTCATCTGACCACTGCATGCCTGTCTTGAACTGCTCCACTGGAGGCTTTAGAAGTATTCTCTAGGACCTTTCACCTCAGTATCACTTCTGAGGAGTTCTCTGAAGTCCAGCACTCATGAGAGAGTAAAATGTTTTGATTAGAAAGCCATGGAGAGAAGCCCTTACCAAGAGAAGTTTGTATGGGATTTTACTATGACCCAAGATACCACTAGGTTATCTATGAGTTTCACAAGAGAACTTTTTGGAAATTCTATAAACAAAAACTTTAATACTGAAATATTACACAAAATAATTTATGAAGAGATTTTTCTTGATTTGCATATGTAACTGATCAAATGGAGCAGGTACAACACATCCAAATGATAATTAAAAATATTGAGCATTGCCGGGCGGTGGTGGCGCACGCCTTTAATCCCAGCACTTGGGAGGCAGAGGCAGGTGGATCTTTGTGAGTTCGAGGCCAGCCTGGTCTACAAAGTGAGTCCAGGACACCCAAGGATACACAGAGAAACCCTGTCTCGAAAAACCAAAAAAAAAAAAAAAATATTGAGCATGACAAATATATTCTCTGGAAAAGAAAGTTAGGAAAAAAAGAAAAAAAAAACCCTTCATTTAACAAAATTTATTCTGCAGAGAGGATAACAGACATGAATGGCTTAGACAACTAGCAAAGAAAGGATTTAACAAAATTTATTCTGCAGAGAGGAAAACAGACATGAATGGCTTAGACAACTAGCAAAGAAAGGATTCTGGTCTCTAAGAAGGTGTTTAAAGCTGCTTGTTGCACGATGCTTGTCTGTATCGGGTTTTATGCTTAAATGTACAAAAGTGGGAGGTGTTAAAATATCATTGGAGTGCAGATAGAACTCGATTATGTTTTGGAGACAGGAAGTACACAGAGAAAATCCTGAGAGATGAGCCCAGGATTCTATGCTGGAGTCACTGGAACAAGGAAAGCCACTTATTGGAAGAGAATTCCACAATGAACAGTCAATATGCAAGAATGCGAGACAAGGGGAAAGTGAAGATAAACAGCTGGATTATTACAATGTTTTATTTTTTCATTGTGGTAACATTCCTTTTCATCACCAAATACATTCTTTAAATCATGAAAAACTTCCCAGTTATTTAGAACAAGATGAGACTATGACCACGATCATCGAGAAATTTTAAAAATTTGAAAAATATATTTTGTGTGTGTGTGTGTGTGTGTTTGTGTGTATGTGATTGTGTGTGTGTGCTAGCATTATACTCTCCCAGGTTTCCCTTTAGCTTTTGAAAATGCAGCATAGCGTAACTACCACCTATTTTTTTTCATAACATCTGCCTACAGCCTATTACGGATAAGTTAACTTTTAAAAATCCATTATGCACTTCAAAATTAGTTCACTAATTGTGTTATCAGTGTGGAAGAATTGGCTACATTTCAGAATAAAATATAAATGGGTCTGGTCTAACTTTTCTCATTAATATTTGATGCTACATGGTTTGATTTTGAACTGAAGCAGAACCCTGAGGAGGTCCTGAAAGGATAATTTATAAATGTGAATTTAACCAAGGGATGATAAAGTAAATCTTAGCTTTAGTTCTTTTAGGTGACTGTGTCCTGCTCAACTCTATCAATGTAGAAAGAGCAGTATATTAAAAGTATTATGCCTCCCTTACTGTGGAGTACCTTACTCTTGGCACCTTACTCTACAGTATTATTTTCAAGTGTGGCCTATGAGGAATCAACAGAAACCACACACGTGCCCACAGTCCCCAAGAGACCGACTGTTTCTATCTAGGACATAGAATCTTGATATTGTCCAATGAACTCCACTGCTAGTTTTATTAACCATGCCTGCCCTTTGTAAAAAAAAAAAATCTATTTGGATTTATTTTAAAAGAAAATAAATTATCAATATAAACAAATTCTGTTTTATTTTGTGTGAAATTATGGTGGTAGATAATCATTTAGCTTAATTATTGGAAAATAGCACAGTGGCCAGAACAAGAAACTGCATGTTCTTTCCATTGGGAATTGGGTCTTACAGAAACCCGGAGTCTGGGGCAATGACTAGAAAGAATATATTCACAGGCCAAATGGATGGGAGAGACTTCAAGGATCATGAGAACCTCAACATGGTGGTTGCTCAAGGGCTCTCTCCTTCCTCCTTTCTTTTGTCTCTCAACTCGCAACCAACAGGAACTATGTGTTTGAATTGATGTTTTATACATCTCCTTAAAAAAAAAATAGTCCAGTATAGTAAATAGAAGAAGTACCCTTGCCATAGAACCTCTGGGTCCCAGTGTTATACAGCCAGTGCTTGCTCAGAAATTCTGAAGATTATCAAGTTAGTCGGCTAAGAATCCTTCAATTGAGGGCTCTATTTAGCTGCAGAGGTTGTTTATGGAAGCAGTTAGAAAATGAGAATTGGTGACAAGCAACACACCAAAAGGATCAGGAACATAGACTTTGTTACCCATTAATGGGACAATTTGCCCTAGGGGTGCTAACATGTAAGCCCCCAGTACAAGAGAAAGCTCTTAGCTCTCCTATGACTGTTGAACTGAGAGGGTCTGATATGTAGGGGCATTCCACATCGGAGGAGTGGGATAGGTGGGAGAGGGAGGAGAGGGTGACAGGGTGGAACTGGGAGGGGTGGAAAGAGGGTACTATGATGGAGATGTAACTTGAAGTAATAAATAAACATAAAAAAGAAAAAAAGAAAATGAAAATTTAAGCAACCCCGAGAATACTAACCCATATTTGAAAGTTGTATCTAGAGGAAATGAAATGCAAGACTCCAGTCTTGTTCTTCCAACAGAAGCAGTTAATTTGTGTCCATGAAATGGGTTGTACTCCATTACCACATGTTGTTCTCCACTGATGTAGTCTGCATTCCTACCAAGCTGATGATATGTCTGTGACCCTTTGCTGCTTTCGGAGTTGCAGGATTTTAACAGGCCTCTACTTGTATGGCCTCAGGACACAGATCACTATCCTCAGTTCTTAAAATAAATCCATTTTCAGGGAATGATAAGCAGATTGTCTCACTTCTAAATGAGAAATTGATGCCCAAATTTGCACAGAATACCATTCATTGGTATGTACTCCAACTCGATTGACCAGATAAGGCAAGTTCTAGAATGGTAGCCCTGCAGACTAAAATGAGTTTGTGCATATAAACGAAGTGTTAAATGGAATATAAAAAGGAAGCTGCCTGTGTTAAAGTGTGGATTTGCCTCTGGGTCCCATGTTATCAGGAAAGCTAAGACTAGTTCTTCTCAAGCTGACAGGAATTCTAATGTCCTGACAGGTCATTCACATAGAAGTGGAAGTAGGAGAAAGAAAGTCACCTTCACCATTCTGCTTTTCCTATTCTGTGTGAATTTTAATGTATCTTGTAAATTTATTTATAAATACTGTTTCAAAGCTCACACATGCTAAAACTTTAAGTGAATGACATTCGAATTGAGGGTTTTTATCTAATCTGGATGAATGTATCATCTTATTTGACATTTAGTCCTTTATTTATTGAAGCAGGCATCCCATTTTTATATGAATGGAAATTATCACTATCTCAGCAAATAACTCTTGTGTACAAATAAAAATCAGATCTAAAAGCAGAAATATTATAGAACTAGAGGGATTATTCATCAATACAGAAGTTACACTGTTAAAGTAAATATACATAAACTTTATGTGTATCAAGAACTTAATTAATTTCTTTGCTTTATTCTTTGATAATTAATTTTAATAGTGCTTCCCTCCACACATGGAGCCATCTCCTTGTATGCACTCACACAGAACACAGTTTTTTAATTGGATTTAATATCATCACTTGATTACTCTCATGAGTAACTCCTCCTTTTGATGTAGTAAGGAATAGCAGGACCAGAGAAGCTGAGAGTATTGGTAAATCTCATCAGAAGAGGCATACCCTGGAAAGATGTTTTCTCTATGTAAAATACAGCATATTGTCCTCTAATGAACTATTTATGAGGTGGAATCTCATCACTTAGCAGAGTTTGAGACCATAGCGTTCTCATAATTACCCAGCTTATAAGAAGAGCATAATGGAGAGCTTGCAGACAGGGACAGGCCTGGAGATAATTAGGGTGCTTCTTCGGACAAGAAGATCATTTCCACACTTCCCCTCGGTGAGCTCCAATCATAGTGCACCCACAGAAACATTACCAACACCAAGATGGTTAGCTGCTTTTAGTAGTCTGTCATCAAGTTTTCCAGGCTTCTGACAAGATAGGACAGATTTTTAAAAATTTTTTTTTGTAATCTGGCATTTTTAAAGATTTATTTATTACTTCAGGTTACATCTCCATCATAGTGCCCTCTTTCCACCCCTCCCAGTTCCTCCCTCCCACCCTCTTTCCCTATCCCTTCCATCCCTCTCCTCTGGAGTGGAGTGTCCCTACATTAGAGTCCCCCAGCGTCTCACAATTCTTTTTACATCCTTTGAGTCCCTTTCTGCAAGATATTTCAGAATGAATGGTTATTCTGAAAAAAAGAAAGAGAGAGAGAGAAAGAAAGAAGTGCAAGCATATAAAAGAATATCAGTATTGCCTACTGCATAATGTTTTTAACTTTCCTGAACTAAGGAATGTCTGCCAGTGCAGACATATTCATAATTGTCTACTCTTAAAAGATAACAAAGCCAAGGTGTTTTGAAAAGAGTTGTTTTAGATGCAGAGACCATTTAGGGTTTCATATTATCACATCATAAACCATCTTCAAAAAGACCCACTGGGTGGCAGACAAACTTCTCCTCGAATTATTCTCTTGTTCACTGATTGTCAGTCTGTAATCAAAGCACTATCTGTCAGTCAAATCCACAAATATATAATTAGGGAGATTAGCAATGACAGGTCCTGTAACAGATTAGATATTCTGAATGATCTTCCCAACTAGACAAACAGCATCCCGTTAGATTTTAAAAACATGTCTTTTCCAGCCAATCTTTGGTCTAATATAACATGGACAACTCTACAGATGCTCTCGAAACATGGGCAGCGATAATTTGTCAGCATGCACAAATCATGTGCAAGATTTACTCAAAGAAGATGTCAGCATAGGCAGGGGAAGAAGGTAATGAAGTCCATCCCTAACCAAGGCATTATTGCAACTGATGGAAGAGGAAGAGTCAGTTTTCTTCAGAGATGGGGCCCCTGGTGGGATTTTCATGTTCCAGAAGATGACCCAGCACTGAGCAGCAATGTCTATTCTCTGAGAGATTTCTTTTCTTTCTTTTTTTTTTTTTTTTTTTTTTAAAGAACGTGAGATTGGAAGGTGGGTAGTAAGGGATTTGGGGAAAGAGTTGGAGAGGTTTTTATATTTTTTCAAAACATGTGATATGCATGTATGAGATTATCAAACAATAAAAAGGCAAGAATAAGAAAGAATTTTAGGCCAACTGTAGGATCATAGAATTTTCAGACCCTGACTTTCTTTGGCTTCTTATTTGTCAGCCCTGGACCTCACCTCACTTGGGCACCTGAGATGGGCCACATGCATAATATAAGGAACTGGGGGCTTCCACCTTGTTCTAAAAGTTGTGACAAAACATATCACTCAGCACACAGACAGACAAAGCACATTGCTTGCATTCGATACAGGCATCAGAGCTTGCAGGGAAAATTTATTCTGAAAATATGCAAATCACAAAGCAGACATGATGTTATTTCAAAGCGGCTTAATCTACATGACCTAAAATGATTGAGTATGAATTTAGTGCCACCCGTCTATCATGTAATGATGTTCTCAAGTATACGCAGTGAACATATTCCCAAAGAGTAAACTACCTTTAGTATTCAAAAATCGGTCAAAAGATTAACTACATAAAAAAAAATCAGGAGTAGTACAATGAATAAATTGTAAAATTTCTGATTAACTCCTTACAAATAAACAAACACCAGCTTACCTTTGCATGCTCCCAAACCAGCTTTCCAGCTGTAACACTGTCATGTTATAACAGTAGGTTCTATGGGGTAAGGAACAATTCCTATTTGGATCTCAGGCTGAGATTCAGCTGGATTGTTGGGAGAGAGTCTGTGCCAGGTACCGTGGATTAGGTCAGAGGTCCATGGCTGGGGAACTCATGGAGCCTAGAGGTAATCCTGTGTCTGTTTTGCTAACTGAACATACTATGACACTGTCTCCCTAATATTTATATTCATACCCATAGACACATTCTGCCCAAAGCCTTCATCAAAGGAGGTTTTCTTTACAAGTGATAGTTAATGGAGAGACTCATGGCCAAACATAATGCTGAAAATTAGTGACTTTTGAGTATTCAACATCAAATAGGGCACCCATACCATCACCTTCAAGACTCAGAGAGCCTTAGAAGAACAGAAGAGCTGAGATTTCTAAACTATCCTATAGACCACTGTATTCATGGATTCACAGCAGATGAGGTTGCCTATGTAGGACCTGTTCAAGAACTAACCCCTAAACATTTAGTCAGCTATGGTCTTCAGTCCACCCTGGAGAGGTGATGACCATCTAGATATGCTGGGAAGTCATTGTTTTTGTGGGTTATAGCCACTGATGAGTTACCCAGGTTACACCGGATAGCTCTATATGCATGAACACATAGCCGACTTTGATTAAATGGTCACAAAGGAAAAAGCAACAAAACAACCCCCATCCCCCAAACCAAGAAACTGGAAACAGGGAAAGTGTCCTGAAGGAAGTAGTGGGGCTGAAAGGAATATGAGAGAGTGGAGGGATGAATGTAACCCTAGTATAGTATATAAGTGTATGAAATAGTCATAGAAGAAATTAAGAAAAGGGAATTTATAGACATGTTTAAATAAATTTGAGTAGTTGAAATGACTACATGCCAAAAGCAACTCAGATGTATTATCAATTCCTGTTAGAATTTGTACTGACATAGATTCCATTCATTTATCATGACAATAATATGACAAAATACCTAAAATCTGTATCTTTAAAATGAAGTTGTAAATGTCATGTTTTATACTAAAAGAAAAGCCAAATACTGTGTTTACAATTATGTATGTTATTAGGAGGCATAAAAAGAACCAATACTGTGTAGGCACCAAATCTTTAACTGTGGATTATATTCAATAGAATTCATGATTATTGAATCTTAAAATGCTCTAAATTAATTTGGGAAACTAGATTCAAAATAATTTAAAGAAGCTTATGTGTATAATAATAGATTATTATATTGTAGTTATGAATTAACTTTTGTAGCTAATACATGTATTATTTATCTAGATTCCTATATTTTTCAGACTTCTAATTCAGACACTGAGAATTTTCTAAAAGGTATAATAGGTTATATATTTATTTGGGGATATACATTACACCCCACACCTTCTTAATTTTTTATTTGTTTATTTTACATCCCAATTGCCACCCCTCCCTCCCTCTTCTCCAAGGCCCACCCTCCAATCTGCTACCCCTATACACATACATCCCCAAGCCAGTTACCAACCCACTCTTATACATCAAATCACATCTGGGACTAAGTACCTCCTCTTCCACTGAGGTGTGAGAAGATATTTCTGTTAAGAAAATGAGATCCAGAGGGAGGCCACAGCTTTCAAGTCAGAGATAGATGCCATTCTAATTGTTACGGGATCAACTAGGCATCCAAGCATCCCATCAGCTTCATATGTGTAGTGGGCCTAGGACCACTCTATCCAAGTTCTTTGGTTGGTGGTTCAGTCTCTTTGAGCACCCCTGTATCTAAGTTAATTGTCTACATGGGTCTTCCTGTGGCATCCTTAACCCCTCCAGGTCCCTCAAACCTTCCCCTAACACTTCCTCAAAACTCCCTCATTTTCACCTAATTCTTGGCTGTGGGTCTCCGTATCTGTTTCCATTGTCTCCTGGATAGAGTCTCTTGGAGAACAGTTATGTTAGGTTATTGCTCAGTTCCCTCTTTCTGTCCACTTTCAATGTCTATTTTATTTCCCTTACTTAGAGGGATTCAAGCATCATCTCTTGGGCCCTCCTTGTTACTTAGTTTCTTTGGGTCTGTGGATTGTAGCGTGGTTATCCTGTACTTACTGACTAATATCTGCTTATGAGTGAATAAAATACCATGTGTGTCTTTCTGGGTCTGTGTTACCTCACTAAGGATGATCTTTTCTGGTTCCACCATTTGCATGCAAATTTCATAATGTCCTTGTTTCTATTCACTGAGTAGTATTCAATTGTGTAGATGTACCACAATTTATTTATCCATCCTCAGTTGAAGGACATCTGGGTTGTCTCCAGTTTCTGGCTATTACGAATAAAGCTGTTATGAACATAGTTGAGGAAATGTCCTTATGATTTGGTGATGCATATTTTGAATATATGCCCAGGAGTGGTATAGCTGGGTCTTGAATTAGAACTATTCCCAGTTTTCTGAGATATCACCAGATTGATTTCCAAAATGGTTGTACAAGTTTGCATTCCCACCAGCAATGGAGGAGTGCTCCCCTTTCTCCACATCCTCTCCAGCATGTGCTGTCACCTGAGTTTTTTGTTTTTTATCTTAGCCATTCTGGCAGGTGTGAGATGGAATCTCAGAGTTGTTCTGATTTGAATTTCCTTCATGACTAAGGACAATGAGCATTTCCTTAAGTGTGTGTCAGACATTAGAGATTTCTCTGTAGTGAATTCTCAGTTTAGCTGTGTAGCCCATTTTTTCAGTGGATTATTTGATTTGTTGGTATTTAATTTCTTGAGTTATTTATATAGTTTGTATATTAGCCCTCTGTTGGACCCACACCTTTTTTGACTCAAGCACAAGAGGAAACACATTGCTCTCTAGGACATTATTATAGTTCTTTTAATCTCTATATATTAAAATTGGGTAAGTATGATATCAGAAAAGTTCCAGTATAAAGCTCAAGATTTTAAGCAGTTATAATAATTTAGCAATACAAGAAGAATTTTTGTCTTGTTACTTTGGCATCTATCATCTATCTGTCGTGTATCTGAACGTTAACAAGCACTGAACACATACATTCAGTTTGTGGCTCTTAGAATTCTACCCCATTTCAACTTTACAGGTAAGCTGAAAGGGGTATTGGA
The DNA here is from genome assembly GCA_907164525.1 of Lophiomys imhausi. Classification (NCBI taxonomy): domain Eukaryota; kingdom Metazoa; phylum Chordata; class Mammalia; order Rodentia; family Muridae; genus Lophiomys; species Lophiomys imhausi. Next base: position 2,261,138 of record CAJQZJ010031879.1, read on the forward strand.
GTTGGCTCTATCTATGTAAAGCCTGACAAATTCATCCAGTAGCAGCGGTGGATGTCCTTTACCAAATGAATAACAGGTTTCCATGTGTGCATTTTACATCCATAGAATGTAGTCTATAATTTTGAACTAGTGTGTGTGTGTTTGTGTGTGTGCATAAAATGTCAGTATCTATGTATATTCTTAAAAACAAGATTAATTTTGGAACTGGTTTTAAAATTGATTAACTGAGAGTAAAACAGATTATACTGAAACAGACTTACAATGCCCAGAGAATTCTCTTACAACTTTTTAATACAATTTTAAAGATGGTGTCTCTAGATACTTTATGATATTTGGTTGAGTCGTGTGAAGATGGATAATTAAGTTCCTTCTCTCATTGTTTGGACTTTTATAGACTCATGGGGTAGACAAACAACAGAACTCTGTTTGGAATTTTGTAGACTCACAGGGGAGTCAGAACAGCAGAGAATAACATTTGAATCAGGTGTGGTAAAGAACCACAGTGCAGATATGTTCAGAGTATTAAAAGGGGTAAAGGAAATAAAGAAACCTGAGCACACTCTTACAGGATATAATGTAAATTGTTGTGGGAAGGTAGAGTTGAGAGTAGGAAAGTCAATCCAAGGCGAGGGAGGCAGGGGGAGTCCAAAACATCATTTAATGTCCCTGCCTGCCTCTCTTCACACTGCTCTCTGATTCTTAGTTGGAATTATTGTTTGAAAATTTAAAAAAAGTAATAAAAACATTCACCTTCTGAGATATGTGGTGAGACATCATGGCAGGCAGCCTGAGAATTCTTAAGGTATTAATTTCAGTTTAGCTATGCTTACAGAGGCTTATTCCTGAGTGGCTTGGGTTTCAGGCTTGACTGTCATTTTATTTATTTATTTTCCCTGACAGATTGAGAGATTCAGAACCATTCTATTGAGTGCTCTAAGTGCCTGGCATAAGTTTCTAGATAGCTATTAATTCCTCTTCTAGTCAAACATGCAGCTTTTATTTAGGAGTGGTTTAGAAGCAAAAGCAGAGTTCTTCTCCACACTCATGGCTTACTTTTGTTCTCCTTTTCTAGAGAGCAAGCACCATTCCCCTGTAGCACGACATGAAACACTCCCTTAAATGTCACTACTTGAAAGATTTCCTGAGTTGTACTGAGTAGATTCTCTGTCACTAAGCCTATCAAAACATCTTTATAGAACTTTTTTCTTTAATGGCATTTACTCAGGGAAAAAAATGTAAAAGAGGAGACTGAATTCATTTCTACAATATTAGTGAAATAAAAGCTGCACCTCTGCTGGGAAAGATGTTACCCAGGGCACAGAGTGCTCAGTCTTGGCAAGGGAGGCCAGAGCTTTAGTCCAAGCCTGTGCATCTGAAGAGAGCACAAGCCTAAACCAAAGTTCCGGACAGATTTGCATAGTCCTTGCTGATGAGCCAGGGGTGAGGCTGCCTCTGAACCTGACAGTTAAGTGACCCATTTCCTTTCCAGTGCCCGCCTCCATATTTGCTGAGAGCTAGAAAATGCAAACCATGTTACCCATTATTCTTCTTTTTCATTAAATAGAAAAGTATCTGATACTGAAGTCAGGAAGTTGCATGGGGCTCTCTTCAATGAGTATTCTAGTTCACTGCCTGACCTCCTTATCTTTTCAAGGAATAGGAACAAGTTTGTCTGCATAGAGAATAAAGTCCTCTGCCCTTTGTTACAGGCATGAGAGAGTAATTCCCTTTTCATTGGCAAAAAGGAAGAAGGGAAGGACATTGGGATAATCCTTAAGGACATCCTGTCTTAGCGTTTCATTGCGGTGAAGAGACACCATGACCACAGCAACTCTTAGGAAGGAAAATGTTTAATTGGGATTAGCTTGCAGTTTCAGAGATTTCGTCCATTATTGTCAGGGTGGGAAATATGGCACCCTGCAGGCAGACATGATGCTAGAGAATGAGCTGAGATTTCTACATCTTGATCCACAGACAGCAGGGAGAGACTGCCACGCTGGGCATGGCTTGACCTTCTAAGACCTCAAAGCCCATCCTGAAATAAGACGTTTCCTCTAATGAAACCACACCTACTTCAGCAAGGCCACACCTCCTAATAGTACTACTTCCTATGAGCCAAACACTCATACACATGGTGGTCATTGCTATTCAAACCGCCACACATCTAAAAACTTAACTGGAGAAATTACTTTGAAAATATTTTCTTGGGAAGATTTTGAAAGAAAAAGTTAAACCTCACCCTCTAGCCTTTTTGAAAACTGTTCTTTTCATAAATAAGTCTTGGCCCATATCCAGACACCATCAGATTTTAGTCAGCAAACCTCATGCCAATATTAGATTCAACCTCAGCAACTTATAGATTGAAAATCTTAAGGTCACTGTCAGGCCAGAGGTTCTAAAGTTAGTGGTTTTTGAAACATCATTCCTTGTTATTTTATTTTTGTGTGTGAAAGAAATGCATAAATATATTTTAAATATAAAATGTTCAAAACACAGAGGAGGATGTAAATATATGGAGACAGTATTCCCACCAGCCTCCCCACCCCACCACTTTCCTTGGCAGCAGTCATAACCAAGGACTTGCAATTGAATAATTTGAAACATTTTCCTTTCTATTTTGTTTACTCATGTATAATACTTAGTAAGTATTGATAGTAAAATTAATTTGTAAGTTAACAAATGAAAACTGTGATGTTCCAGCAAACAAATGAATGACAAGAAACTTTGGAAGTGCTTTTTGAAATTCAAGAGACTTGAACCCAGAGCCTCATCTGTTCTACGTGAACACTGAGACAATAGTTATATTATTAGCATTTACTACTACTACTACTATTATTATTATTATTGAATCCATATGCTATTATTATTGTTGTTGTTATTATATATTTACTAGAAAATATTTTTTTCCTCTCATATGCCTTAGTGATCCAGTCCAGGGCCCGGATGAACCAGCCTTTACGAAAGAGAATCGATCCTGAACAACCTCCCCAGTCAGCAAATACCCAGTATTTTTTTTGTTTTTAACTGAATTTCTCTACTCTCAATTTCCAAAGCATGTAACAGGAAGCACATGTACAAGGAGCCTTCCCCATGGCAATATACCCAGGCACAGAACCCATAGTCTTGGTGATGGGGGCCTCATTGTTGCTGCTAAGGAAGTAACTCACTGCCATCTTGGCTGTGCCATGTGTAGTCCAACACAGGTCACTGTAACTCTTCCTTCTCCAGGCAGAGGAGGGCTCAGCCTCCATAAGGCTCTTTCTGTGGGGAGTGGTTCTCAGAAAGCAAGCATCTCATAGTTCCCTTTACAACCCTGGACTTCAAAATGGCAAGATTATTGGGGGAAAAAGCTGCTGTGGTGTGTATGTGTGTGTGTGTGTGTGTGTGTGTGTGTGTGTGCCTGTGTTTGTTTGTTTCTGTATTTGTCATCTGTATGTTTCTGTGTGTTTGTGTGTATCTGGGTATGTGTTTGTGTGCAGGTGGGTATACATGTGTGTGTACCTATGTATATGTACATGTATGTATGTGTGTGTCTCTATGTGTGCTTGTGTGTTTGAGTATGTGTGTGTTTCTCTGTGTCTTTTTGTGTGTGTCTGTGTATTATGTATGTGTCTTTTGGAGTTTGTGTATGCTAGTGTGTGTGTTTGTTTGCATGCCTATATGTCTGTGTGCATATATGTGTGTGTGAGTGTTTTTCTGTGGTGCGTGTGTGTCTCTGTGTGTGGATGTATTTCAGTATTTCTGTCTGTGTAGCTGTCTTTGTTGTGTGTCTGTTTCTGTGTATTTGTGTTTGCCTGTGTATTTGTGTAGTACATATATGTGCCTGTATGAATGTGTGTGTTGTGTTGTGTATATGTATATGTATGAATTTTCATGGTATGTGTGTGTTTGTAGTCCATACTTGTGTAGTGCATATGTGTGCCTGTGTGTATGTGTGTATCTATGTATGTGTATATCTCTGTGTGTTTTGTGTATTTGTATAGTGTGTGTCTGTGCCTGTGTGTCTCTGTGTATGCATGTATCTGTGTGCATTTCTGTGTGAATATCTGTGTGTATTTGTGTATTTGCATAGTGTGTGTGTGCTTGTGTATATCTATGTGTGCCTATATATATATATATATATATATATATATATATATTTCTGTGTCTGGTTTTGTGTGTCTGTCTGTGTGTGTTTGCCTGTATGTGTGTGTGTTTGCCTGTATGTGTGTGTGTTCATACGTTCTTTATGTTATATTTGAATTATTCTATGTCCTTTTCTATATCCACATCTTTATCTCCTGAGTTTTTTCTCTCACCTATCTTATTTCCTTTTTTTCTTTTCCCCTCTATTTTCTCATCATGTTATTCTTCATACTTTACATTTATAATTTATAAAGCCCTTATTTATTCGACATATCTTTCTCCTCAGCCTTCAGTCTGTATTAGTTGTCACTGTTTTTTTTTCAGTTTTCCTTTATCGTATTTAGAGATCTGGTTTAGTTCCCCCTTGTTGTTGCTGCTTTCTTACCTCTGCTAATAAGTGGGAATTGTAACCTTTCAAAAAATAGTCTATGGGATTGTATCCAAAACAGACAGTATTTTAGCATATAAGCAACTCTAAAAGGAAAAAAATGAACCTGTGGTCGTAAAGATATTGAAGAAGAAAACTGTAGTAAGAGGAAATACAGAAAACATAAAACTATGGAAATTTACTAATGCTTTTAAATCATCAGTCAGTTGTTTTTAGATATAATAGAGACATTTTGAAGTTCTATAATAGACTGAAATGAAAATGACATTTACCAGACCATGAAAGATATAATATAGACACATGTAGCATACAAATTTATAGCAATGGATGACTACAGTATGATAAAGCAATGACAATGGGCTGGAGAGATGGCTCAGTGGTTAAGAATGCTGACTGCACTTCCAGAGGATCTGAGTTCACTTTCCACCCTCTGTCAGGTCACTCCCAACCACATGTAATTTCAACTCCTGGATATCAGATACACTCTCCTGCTCTCTGAGGACACCTGCACACATGTTCATACAAATGCAAATGTTCTTGTGCGCGTGCACACACACACACACACACACACACACACACACACACACACACACAGAGACAATAATAATAAAACAAATTGTAAAATAAAGCTATAATAGGCCATATATCTCAAATAACCTAATGATACACTTCAAAGTCTTGGAAAAATAAGAACAAACCAGACTCAACGTTGGTAGAAAAAAAAAAAGGAAGTAAATGCCAGAAATCAGACATGAAATGAAGCAACGTAGGACTCAGAGATGGTACAGAGCACTAAGAAAGAACGCAGTCTATTCTTTAGAAGGGTAAAACAAGATTGATAAATTATTTTTAAAAAACTAATAAAGTGAATAGATCAAAATTAGTTTAAAAAAAGAGGTTAAAAACCTCATTGAAACAAGAAGATGGTTGGGAGATATTTGGAAAATTCTATACTCAATGAATCAGAAAATGTGGAAAATGGATAAATTTTTAGACAAATAAGACCTACCCATCCCAAACAAAGAGGATGTAGAACACTTGGACAGATTCTCAATAGACAATGAGATCAGCACAATTCTAGAATTTCCCAGCAAATAAAAATCTCAGGACCAAATTGACTTGTGGATGGATTATAACAACCTCAATGGAGAATAGACAGCTTTTCTGATTATACTGTTGCATAGCATAGAAAGGAAAGGGATCACAGCAAATCATCGGGTGAATGTAAATAAACACTGCTTTAAATTTACAAAAACAGTGAGAAAACTGTGAGAAATGAGGGCAGTGTCTCACCTGAATCTTGCAAGCCACGTATTTAGTTCCTGGTCTATGTGGTAACCCATCCCCATCCAGTATCCTGCTGCACAAACCTTCAAACAACCCAAAACTATGATTCAAACACAACTGGTCTTAAATGTCCCTTTCTCCTCAGAGTAATTTTTTTATTTTGTTTTTATTCACCTAAAAAATAAGGCATAGAACAGATAAAAAAGACTAAAAAATAGAAAAAAATGTAACTAATATATAAAAATAGATAAAGAATAAAAATTAAAAATAAGAAGTCTATGTCCAAGTTCCCTTTGGTGTGTTAGTTGTAGTATCGATACCTTCTACTATATAGCTAAAATCCTACTATAAGTGAATAGATGCCATATGTGTCCCTCTTATTGGTTTGTTTGTTTAGTAGTTCTCTCTCCCGGGCAACGAGACACTTCTCACTGATGGTACTGCTTTGTAGATCCCCAATGAATGAAGAGGCTCTTGGCCCTCATATGACCTCTCAAATGAGATGAGGAACTGTTATATAAGGACACCCCACCCCAGAGAAATGGGATGGAAGGGTTAGGAGGTAAAGAAAAAAAATGAAATGTGATGTTGCAGCCTTTTACTACTAATTGTCATAAACTGTTTAGGATAATTAAGAAATGCAAACTAATGGTTATGCAAGCCGGTCATTCAGTTAGGTACTATGACAGCCTATTATAGTTACTTCCTAAGCTAATCAGAAATAAACCGGCAAGAGACAAGCAACATCTGCTTACCCTAATATAAGAGATAGATAGGGCCTCTTCAAAAACCTCAAGAGATCTGCAGAATATGGCATTCAAAGATTTTCTCTTAACTTTAGATTTTTTTATATCAAGACATATCAACTCCTGACAGCACCCTATTCTACCCCAAGTAGAAGATGAGCATCGAAGAATCTCCAGTGGGAGATGATTGAATTAGTCGCAAGCCTATCTCTTGGTAGGAAAAGCCCCTTGCTCCAACTGTAGACAGAATGCTGTCCATAAAGGACAAAACCTGGAAGCAGGTAAGTCGACAGCCTAGCTCTGCCAAGACAGGGTAGGTAAGTCCTTCATAACCCCTGCTCTACAATCAATGTCTGTCAGAGAAACGGGGCCAAATGACTGAAGATCGATGCTGTAATGTATGGAGAGAAAATGGGAACTTTCCAGGCAGCCACAGGTATGTCAATTCTTAGTTTGGGAAGCTGCAGACCCTGTACTTCCTATAAAATCAGATATATTTATCCCTCTCAGGTCTCTGAGGTTGTTGAAGAACAGTTAGCTAGAGTCTCATAATTTAATTTTGAGTTGTTTAGGAGTCAAGAGAGTGTTATAGATCTAAGAAGATACTTTTAAAATTGTGTTGCAAGTTAGTATGAATGTTGAGTCAGATATAGACCTTTAAACTCATGGAGATGTTTAGATAGTAGAATGTTAAAGTCAAGTACCAAATACATATGGACTGGTCATTGGGAATGTACGTTAAGCCATATAACCCTCATAACTGTGGCCTAATTACCTCTGTTGTACTGTATTGTATTTGTTATTATAAGAAAAAGAGCCATTTGTTGGACTGAAAGGGGAAACTGTAGGGGAAAATAAGATATACCTTAAACTTAAAAGAAAAAAAAAAGGAAGAGGATGGGGGGTTGAGGGTGGGAGGGTGGGACTGGAGCGGGAATAGGGAGGGGATTGCGACTGAGATGTAACTTGAAGAAATAAAAAATAAAGGAAAAAAAATAAGGCATAGAATCATAAACAAGTTTGAAATTAATAGTGACATTTGAGTGTTCATAATAATCAAGGATGGATGGATCAAGGTTATTAATTTAATCATTGTAAAAATTAAATGCAGTGAAAACAGTCTAGATTAATAGGAATACAGCTTTAAATAACTTATTTTCAAACCTGCTGGCTCAAGCTAAAATAATCTCTTTTATTAAATGTTTGAGGTCAGAGATATGTTTCTATTCTAATTTCTGTTTGTCTGACTCAGTAAAAATATTACACATGCAAGCACAATGTCAGCTATGATGATGTCATTTTGCTCAGATTTACAAATTCTGGAAACATTACTAATTTACATTTTGGAAAGGTATCTATTCTTTTTACTTAACATCACAATTTATTTAAGAAGGGATAAAACAGGATCAACATATTGGTTTCATCCATATTTATTTAAGTGAATAGCCTATTAAAAATCTTTAGAGAATTGATTGGTTTTCTCATTCAGTGTAAAAGGTTAGACTCCAAATCACCTAGAATATGATGCTGAGAACACACGGTGGAGTCTAAATTGATCCTCCATGAAAGATCAAGTATAGATTCTTTTGTGTAGCTCCCAGCCCTTTCAAAGCAAAGCTCTCTACAATGTAACTGGAGACTGTGGTTCACAACTTCAGGAATATTTTCTTTTGAGTATAAGGTGCAAAATAAGCAATCCCTTTATGTATCCACAAAGGGATCACAATAAGTAAGACATATATGCAGCAGTTGCTAACATTCACACTGGCAAGATTGCAATGAGGAAAAAACAAAACAAACAAAAAAAAAGTCACACGAAAGCACTCAAGGAACACCCAGCAGAAAGGCATTCAGGTCTGCGAATGTTTCTGCTGTGGTGGTGTGGATTTTGACTGGTCATACCCAAATGCGAGGCTACCCAACTGATATTGGGTTCCTACTGAGGTTTGTTGCAGGGGGAATGAAGATAAATTTCTGGTACCTCAGAAGCACGATATATTCTTGACTTCAACTGGATGGCTGAAGTCAAGTTAATTTACTTTTGAATTTTACATTTTAAAAAAATAGTTTAAAATATGAACCTCTTATCTCTGGCATGCTTCTAAGGCCATGTAGAATGACTTCAAGGACATATCTAAGAATTTATTTTTAGATGTGAAATATTAAGATCACATTTATTTACATATATGTGGTACTTGTATATGTCCATAAACACACCAATACTGCAATGGAATTCATAGATAATAATGCCTTGTACAATTTAGAGTCAATCAATATTTGTATTTTGTTTCTTATAGATCAAAATTCCTTCTGTTATCAATATAACAAAAGTTGACCTTTAAATTAGTGACTCTAAAAATTAGCAACATAATTTTTTAAACGGCACAAAACAGAGATTGTTTAGACTGCTTTTTATTTTTTAAAATATGGTATATAAGAAATTATAACCCAACAAGGTTTTGTTCTTTCAAGAATAGTGACTTCTAAACCAATGAGGACTTTTAAAATTCAAATTGCCATTTAAGGACACATTCAGAAATGTTTATTGTTTAATATCTAATCTGATCCTGCTTTTTTCTTTTTGTTTGTGTGTGTGTGTGTGTGTGTGTGTGTGTGTGTGTGTGTGTGTCCGCTAAACTGAGCTGTCAGTTATCTGTTGGTGGTTTACATGGCATATTACTTTGAACTGCAAACACATGTGAGGGGCAGCTTTTTAGACATGTCAAGAACATGTACATCCTAAAATGGATGGCGGCAGGGGTTCTCAAGCAAAAGCCCATGCAAGCAACTGGACAGAAATTGTTTTCATGACAAAAGGACTACTCACATCAACCTTACAACAGTGCAGGGGCCACCATGAGTCACTTCCTTTGTTTGTGCCTTTTTATCTAAAAGGCCACAAACTCTGTCTTCTGTGATATATATCATTAGGAGGAAAAGTTAATCCTCACCAACTAGATTGTTTTGAAATACTCAGAAATTCTGGTCCATGCTATCTGTATTTCATGTGTCATGACTACAGCCAAGGCTCATGTTAGTTTACCAGGTTGACTATTATTGGTGAGTTACCTAGGGAATTTTGGTCGATTGTACAGAAGGAAATGCATCCATGTGGGCTATTTTCTGTGACTCTCTTATTGTGTTGGTTATTAAATTTGTAGCCATGTAAAATTCCATTTTCAGTGTTTAGTGTTTGGCGACTGTCAAGATACCTCCAGGGCATCCCAGTTCAATAACACGGAAGCTGAGAGGGCCTGAGCAATGCACCAAGATTTCAGCTGTACTGTGAGCCAGTTTAATAGGCCAGGTACAGGGCAGGGAGCAGCCACAGAAGAACATGTCAGCCCAAAATTGCCACAGAGATCAGAGTGGAGCATCCACCTTCCTCATTTCACATTGGCTCTGACAAGTAAAGACTGATATTCAAATTTTTTTTTCATCTGTTCTCCTAAAGCAGGTGGGTACGTTGGACCCAGGTTATCTCACTAAATGTACATATGGCATGTATCATTTATTTTGAGATGATTTTTACCTCCTGCACAATTATCCAAAGGGGTTCCTTCTAAATGACCTATACATGATATTCTAAGGGAGTCAGACACAGGCAAAATTAAAATTAGGTTATTTTATATATATATACTGGCTCAATACATTTAAATTGTTAGAAATACTTATAAAAAGGTGAATATATATTTATAAAACTTTTTGATACTATACATATACATACATATATGTATATATACATATACTATCCATGTATATACACATATACATAGTCAAGTCTGTATAATATATATTACTCCCCTAGTATCTTCTTGTGCAAACCAAGTCTCAAAAAACTGCCTAAATGCCAATCTTTGGCTAACCCATGCTTTCACTTGTTTATTCTACAGGCTAACAATATAGAAACAATCTTTGATTTTTTTTCCACTCTATCCTATATCTTCTTTGTTTTTCATCTAACATTGTATTTATGTTCTAAACAAGCTTGTCATGGACAAGGTTTTTCATCTTAAAAATGAAAAAGTTGTGCCATCGTGTCAAAAGGGTGCACATCACTTGACAATCCTTGACTGATGACTACTGGAGTTTCCTGCTTTGCGGGTTGCAAGGTTACACACAGCAGCTCTGGTTTCAAGTTCTAGCATTTTTCACAAGACAGAGTTTATCCCAACTAGTAAGACTAAGCAGAACAGCCAACCATGACCATGCATTAAGTCATGCAAAGACAATCTATACCTTTAGACCAGGTTTCTAACTTGTCAAGTCCCATGGCCCTGACACCTGCATTCATGATACACCATGTGAAGTGGCAAGTTTGCCTGGATACAGGAGCCGATTAAGAGCCCATGGAGGGATGGTGCTTATTTTTTTGCTCTTTGTGGCTTGCTCACCTTCCTTTCTTATAACATCTAGGCCAGGGGTATCACCATCCACAATGGGATTGGCCCTCTCTCATCAATTAGTAATAAAGAAATGCCTTGCCGACAGTCTGATTTTATGGAGGTAATTTTTCCATTGGAGTCTCCTTCTTTCAAATGACTTTACTTTGTGTCCAGTTGAAATAAAACTAATCAGCACAGATGACAATAATGCAAATGGCCTTACTGGATTATTCCAGACAAGTTTATTAACATGAGGTATTGGCCAATTAGGTATATGTGAGTTTCTGTCTTCATGGTACACAAGGTTAACACTTAGATACTCCTGGGTTTTGTTTTTGTTATTGTTTTTCAAAACCTACTTACTGCTATAAGAGAAGGAACCATATGTTGGACTGAAAGGGGAAACTTCTGGGGGGAAGAGGGTGGAAGGGCGGGATAGGAAGGGGGAATAGGGAGGGGTTTGTGACTGAGATGTAACTTGAAGAAAAAAAATAAAGTATTTTAATAAAAAAAAAACCTACTCAGGTTTTACAACAATCCACAAAGAGTTCTTCAATTATGAAAAAAAGAAATATATATATATATATATATATATATCACCTTCACTCTATGTGTTAACAGCATTGAAATCATAATTGTGTCTTTTATTTTCTGTATTTGAGGCTATGTTTCTGTAGGAGATGGTAGCCCTTAAGGGAACTACTCTTCATTCCCCTCTGCCATGATCAGTGTTGAATAAGTCAAGGGTATAATAATTAACTCAACTGACTGAATTGTTTTGTCCTAAAATAGGTGACCTATGATCCCACTGACAAATCACTTGTACTGGGAGAGACATTTTTTCCTCACACTCAGTGAATACAGATGAAGCTGTGGGTCAAAGTTGCCTAAATTTCATGAACTGTAATATACTTCTGTGGTGATTTGAATAGCTATGGTCCCATAGATTAATGCGTTTAATGCTCCGCCATAGAGAGTGACACTATTAGGAGGTGTGGCCTTGTTGGAGTAGGTGTGGCCTCGAGTAGGTGTGGCCTTGTGGGAGGAAGTGAGTCACTGTGGAGGCGGACTTTGAGTTCTCATATATGCTCAAGCTACACCCAGTGTGGCACAGTCTCTCCTTGCTGCCTGTGGATGAAGAGGTAGAACTCTCAGCTCTTCCACCACAGTGTCTACCTGGTTGCTGCCATGCTTCCCACTGTGATGAAAATGAACTAGACCTCTGAAACTGTAAGCCAGCCCCAATTAAATGTTTTCCTTTATAAGAGTTTCCATGATCATGGTGTTTCTTTACAGCAACGAAACTCACAAAGACATGTTCTTAACAGTGTCCTCTGAGACTCTCACTTTTAAATAAGGCACTCAATTTATGGAAGAACTACATATAAAATCCACTTTATGTGATGATTGCTTTGACAACCTCTGTCTTATCACTTTGTGCTATGAGAAGGGACTATTGGTCTTCATCAAACATAATAATACCAAAATTCTTAAAGTGTAATTTTAGTGGAAAACTTTAGCTACATAACTCATGAACCTCTTCATACATTTCAAAATAATTTTAATATGCTAATCACACTCTCAAGCCTTCCATGAGTACCAAATGTGTTGCTTCAAAACATTTATGCATACAAGATGCTGAAACATTAAGTTTTTAAAAGATGAGGACTTAAAAAAAAGTCTGTGACTAGCATTTTGTGTAATTCTTCATACAAAATACTAATTTTGTTTCAAATTTAATATTCCTGCATAATTACTGAAATAACTTGTTTTCATGGTTGGTTTCACCACAGTTGGCAATGTTCTTTACTTCAAATGTGTATTATACTGTTTGAAATATTATGTACTTAACTCACTGAACCAAGAAGTAAAATGTTTTAATTTTTACAGTGTTTTTTTCATATGCAGCCACAAACTTTATTGGTCAATGAGTATACTTCTGCCTTTCTGTTTTGTGTGCAATGCTAAATGAAACATCTACTTTCTTTTCTTTTTTGGTTTTTCATGACAAGGTTTCTCTGTGTCCTTGGCTGTCCTTGACTAACTTTGTAGACCAGGCTAGCCATGAACTCACAGAGATCCCCTTACTTCTGCTTCCTGAGTCCTGGGATTAAAGGTGTTCACCACCATGCTGGCAATTAGACAACTGTGAACTGCCATGTGGGTGCTGGGATTTGAACCCAGATCCTTTGGAAGAGCATCCAGTGCTCTTAGCTGCTGAGCTACCTCTCCACCCTATGAAACATCTACTTTAAAAGAATAAGTTTTTAATTTTCTAGAGTTTAGCCACCAACTCATTTGGACTTCCTCCTGCCCCCCCCCCCCCCAAAAAAAAAACCCACCACTACCAATTTATTGCAACTAAATTCTCCCTCAAAATCAGAATCAGCAAATTTCCTAACCCTTCTAACTCTTTCTATTACACAACTGATTTAAGTATTATGTCCTGGGCACATTCTTTGTTTCTCTGTCATTCTCCAAATTCAATTCTCTCATTGTTCTCTTTATTTATGGTTTTGCCTCTCCCCTCTGTTGATTATTATGAACCTGTTTAGTTGTAGCATATTGGTCTAACATAATAGAAATTTCCTGATGTTTGAAAATTGGGCATCTTCCAAGATGACCAGTGTTTATATTTAATCCTTTTTATTAAATAAAATGTCACTGTGGCTCTTCCAGACTTTCTATTATAACAAAGAAGGAAAAATCCATTTGTTTCTTAAGGAAGATTCTCTTCCCTCTGTGGAAACATTGAATTATGCTTTTATTGATAATTATGATAGTATGTTGATATCCCGAACAGAAACATTTTGGTCAATTTAAACATTTTATAGATTCTTTTGCTGACTAAACTCCATGTAATAATTTCAATATATAAGTCTAGATATCTGTGTGTTGGTATATCTTACCTTCTAAATTCATCTTATTGAGTTTAAATTGACTCTCTTCTGGGAGGAGCTTTACTTTTCTAAAGGAGAAAATAAGTCACTTCTCTACAATATTAGAAATCTCCTTTAACTTGTTCCTTATTTAGTTTTCTTGGCTGTTGGATTTATACTCTCAAACCAGTATTATTTAGACTTCTCTGTGTTAACTTTCACAAATTTTAATCAAAGTTGCTTTTGTCGAGCTATAGGAAATGACTTCTGACTCTATTGTTAAGAAAAAAGAAAAAAAGTGCATATCTATGCAAATTTTGTTGCTAGTTCCAAGGTTCTAGGATTTTAAAAGGTGGTTTAAAAGTTTGGAATACAGGAAGAAGTGGTGAGTGTCTGTGTCCATGTTTTGGCTAGCCCTCTTTGTTTCTGAGTCAATAATGTATGGCAAGGGTCAAGCAGGAGGATTTGCTCTACTGCAGAATTCTTGGGAGGACTGATGGTTTTATCTGCTTGTTCTGAGGGGAGTAGCAAGTACTCTCCTGCCCAATGAAACAGTTCTCTGCCAGAATCTACATGTAGGATCCCACTGATAACTCCTGGGAAAGCTCACCAATCACAGGCAAGAAAATGTTATCAAGTGTTTACACTTCCTTGATGTGGCAAACATCAGAAGGAATGATTCAGGACCAAACAGTGAAAGAAATACGACCAACAAAAATACGTCATTCTCAAGAGTTTGCTATTAGTCTTTTGCAAAAATATTGTCTGATTTTTGTTTCATTCTGTTTTGGTCCCAGTGTGTAAGAGCATAATTGTGGAGCTGGAGAGATTGCTCAGCACTTAAGAATACTTGCTGAACTTTCATAGGTCCCCAGGTTTAGTTCCTAGGACCCACATGGCAGCTCCATCCCTAATGGCAGCCCAAGATGATGTTCTGTCCTCATCTGATCTAAGCAGGCACCAGGCATGCATGTAGTACACAGACATACATGGAGACAAAACACCCATAACCATTAAACAACAACAGTACACAGTTGTATATTTCCTCTCAGTGACAGATATAACCATGGGTACTTTATTTCTACATGAGAGCTGAGTCTATCATGACTAATAAAAACTATTATATGTATATTAATCAATAAATTATAGTACTGAGTAGACTAACAATAAGAGTCATTCTCATTGCCATTTATTCTAGGGACAAGAAAACATGTTCATATTAAAATGTATATGCAATTATTTCCAGATGACTCCACAAACTTGAAAATATCTCAGGTGACCCTCAGTGGTGGAATGGCTAAGCAAACTGTAGTACTTTTACACAATGTGATGGTCAGTAAGAGAGATGTAGAAAATATTGGCATGTACAAATGATGTACTGGACAATTTCAATCAGTTCTCAAAACTACCTATGTAGGGTTATTATATAGTACAAGATTAGTGAAATAACAAAATCAGAAAAATAGAGAAGAGACAGGTGGGTGTTTGCCAGGAGTTAGGTCTCAGGAGATAGGATGGTGAGGTCAGAAATATACAAGGGGTCCTTCTGCAGCGATAATGCAATGTTGAAAGGTGGGAGTTTCGTAAGACTACAGTTAGGAATCTAAGTACAATAAACATGTGAGCTTGAGCAAATGCATGCAAATAAGACAGGAGTTCATAACAGGTCTATGTATCACACCAGTGCTCACAGTATGATACTGTGGTGAACCTTATACCACAACTTTTAAAACTACCAATAGCTTTGTGAGTATTACTTAATTATAGCATTCATAAAACGGTATTTCATATCATACACACACATATATGCACACACATGTATATATGCTTAAAATTTTAAGAAATATTTTAGCTGTTTATTTGTTTTTTTTTCCTAAGGTCTCAGTTGACCTTATAAAAAATTATGGGATTTAAGGTATAGCTTGAGGTAGAGAGTGCTTCCCTAATGTGCACAATCCTTAGGTTCAATCCCACTTCTATGATACATATATAGACATATATATATATGCATATATATACATATGTATATATGTATATATACATATGTATATATATGCATATATATATACATATGTATATATATGCATATATATATATATATATATATTACATACCCTATGTATGGTGGAGTACTCCTGTAATCCAAGCATATAAAATAGGAGATGAATGCAGAAGGATTACATTTTCAAAGATATTGTTGTCTACAATCCATGCTTGGAGTCATCCTTGTATAGATGAGTCACTTGCTGGTTTCTGTTTCATTTCAAGATATTCTACACTATCCTTAGAATTACAATTTTTTCTTTGTATTTTTGGAAGCCCATATTCTTCCTGTGAATCTCATTCATTGTTGTTCCATATAGATCTAAATTGGGCTATCTTTGTTGTTCTTGATTAATAATTCTTTATGTGAGCTAAGGAGGGCCCACATCTGCTTCGCATGTCTTCATATGTTCGGTTGTGTTAGATTCACTTTCCTCCAAAAAAAAAAATCTCCTCAACTGTGTTCATAGCAGCTTTATTTGTAATAGCTCTAAACTGGAAGCAACCCAGATCTCCCTCAACCAAAGAATGAATTAAAAAAAAAAATCTGTGGTACGTCTACACAATGGAATACTATTCAGCTATCAGAAACAACAAAATAATGCAGTTTGGAGACAAATGGATGGAACTAGAAAAGCTTATCCTGAGTGAGCTAACTCAGACCCAGAAAGATACACATGGCATCTATTCACTTATAAATGGATTTTAGCCATGTAGTACAGAATAACCATCCTACAACCAACACACCAAAAGGTACAGAAGCATGGACTTTATTACCTGGTACAATTCACCCTGGTGGAACTGCCATGTAGGCCCCCAGTACAAGAGGAAGCTCTTAGCCCCCATGTGACTAATGAATGGAGGGGGGCTGCTGTGTGGGAGCATGGGAGGGGTGATAGAGGAGTAGAGGGTGGGAAGGAGGGGCTGGGAGAAGGAGGAGGGAGGAACTGGCAATGGAGACGTAATGAAATAATAAATAAATGTTAAAAAATAAGATGTAGCTTGAATTAATAAATAAATTTTTTTAAGTTCTTAGTTTGAATTTGCCCGTTAAGCCACAGTGCTGACAATTTGAACAGGAGTGTTTCCTTCTGTAGGTAACTACAATAAATTAGAACACCAGACCTCCCTATCCATGTATAGCTTCACGTTGAGAGTCTGACTTATTACAACTTTTATTCATCATTTCCTAATTCACATTGTGATGTATTGAATAGATGGTTGTAAAACAAATATCATAAAATTCACTTTGTATTTTTTCCTCTGTGTGTTTTGCCTACATATAAGTGTATTTTGTATGTGAGGCAGGAAGAGGGCGACAAATACCCTGGAACTGGAGTTACATAATGGTTATGAGATGCCATGTTGGTTCCTAAAACCAAACCTGGGTCATCGGAAAAAGCTGCCAGTGCTCTTAATTGGTGAGTCATCTTCCAGCCCCTCAAAACACTATAAAACATGTTTATTATATTTGAAATAAGTAAATGATCCAAAGTCAAACACTACATAAAAACTTTAAAAACCTGGCAGCATTGAATACACACACACTCCCACAAACAAACATACAAACATATATGTATATAATTACATGGTATATCATGGTATATGTATATCTGTGCATCAGATATAAATCTTTTTAGTGGGTAAGTTTATGCCTATCTGTGCTCATATCTTCATTCATTGTTTAATAGGAGCACCCAGGAGCAGGGGCATGAGAAACAACTCTGAAAATAAATATTAGTTACAAAACTGGGCAGTGTAGAAGGGAGAATTACTGGCTTTTCTTGCGTAATTGCAATTTGAGAGCCAACAAGAGAGGAGAGATCCCAAATTGCAAAAATAATGTACAATAGGAAAATGTTAAAATTAAAGTTATCTCAGCTATTGAAATTATTAGTTTCATTATCTGAAGGAAATTTAGTCCAGTTTGGGAGACTAGTTTCTCATTCCCAGACCAGCAATATCCAACTTACCTCCATCATTGCTTAGGTCTCATTGGGGATACAAGTGAGAGCAATATTCTAACTCAGTGTAAAAAGAAAACTCTATTGAAATGGACTCCCTTCACTTTGTTACTTATGTGTAGACTGATACTGTGAGACAACTAAAATATAGTGTATTCTGCATTCATCACCAGGGATAACTTCATGGTGGGGCAATAAGATACAGTTAAACACTTACTTCTTGCATGTTAAGCAAACTTTGGGATTGTTTTAGTAATTTTGCAGACACTTTTTTTGTGGGTGATGAGTTATCAAATGTCAGTACTGAGGGCTGAGTAGAATATGAATGCCAAAACCCCTACCATGATTGTCATTTTAAACATGATTGCCAGCAGAGATCAGTTTCTTGTTTAGTTTTGCAAGGAGAGAGTATAAAGTTGATGTTTGTTCTCACTGTAAAACTCTTTGGGGGAAGTAGAAACTGGTATTCACAATTCCTTTTTGTCTCATCAACCATATTATGTCATGGGGAGAAGAACTATCAGGCCAGGTACTGGGTCATATGATGTTGAGCATATTGACGTGATTTTCATCTTATCTCAATGATTCATGGGGAATTTGTTGGCATTCACATGTGTTAATTCTTGGGTCTTTACCAATTTTTAACATTCTTAAATAATCTAACATTGAAAGATTTTTTTAAATAATATATATATTTTAAAAACTACATTCAAGGCATAATAATCTTGGAATTCCTTGGTGTTTTAGACTTTAGATATTAATGTAATTGTAAAAACACAATTTCTTAGATTGAGGTGAAAATAAAATTCCAGAAATACACATATAAACATCAAATGTGATTAGAGAATCACAACTATAATTAAGAACAATAAATCAATGATTGAGGTTAAAGCATAGTTTTCATTTTTTTTTTCAGGCACATATGCAACCAAGGGCTTTGCATAGGCCAGACAAGAAGTCTCTCTCTGTCTGTCTCTGTCTCTCTGTCTCTCTGTCTCTGGGTGTGTGTGTGTGTGTGTGTGTGTGTGTGT
>CAJQZJ010031879.1:2284985-2296553 GCA_907164525.1 Lophiomys imhausi
TGTGTGTGTGTGTGTGTGTGTGTGTGTGTGTGTGTGTGTGTGTGTGTATGTGTGTGTATGTGTGTGTGTGTGTGTATGGGTGTGTATGGGTGTGTGTGTGTATGTGTGTGTGTGTGTGTATGGGTGTGTGTGTGTGTGTGTGTGTGTGTGTATGGGTGTGTGTGGGTGTGTGTGTGTGTGTGTGTGTGTGTGTGTGTGTGGGTGTGTGTGTGTGTGTGTGTGTGTGTGTGTGTGTATGGGTGTGTGTGTGTGTGTGTGTGTATGTGTGTGTGTGTGTGTGTGTGTGTGTGTATGGGTGTGTATGGGTGTGTGTGTGTATGTGTGTGTGTGTGTGTGTATGGGTGTGTGTGTGTGTGTGTGTGTGTGCCAAACATTCAGAACCTTAATCTTATTTTATATGCACCTATTATTATGTTTTCTATCCTTACCTTTTAGAAATTTATTTGGAGTTACTGACAAAATAAATGTAAGACTCTTACTTTCCAAAACATTATAGCATATGTTCTAGGTGGAGACAATAAGTAAGAATTGATCTTTTACTCATTTTCTGTACCCAGGAAAGAGAATTGATGTGCTAACTTCAACTTTTATGTGACACACATCATGATACACTCTAAAGAGTGATTGATTTTTTTTTCAGCGCCCAGTTTTCTGCTTTAAACTCACGTAAAACCATTTCGAATTCCAGCTTCTGCCTGAGTGACTTGTGAAATCTGATCAGGTTTCAAAGAGTGAAGAACTTCAAAGAAATTGGGGTTTACAGATGGGAAGACAGAGAAGTAGTGTATCATGTATTTAATGAAACAGTAACGGTACAATGAGAATGGGCACCATCAGCAAGATAGTGATCCAGAGAAAAGATTGAATGTACTTTGTCTGCTAATAAAACCCAATTTTACATATCTTCGACTTTCCCATTACAATGTTGGCTGGCTCATATGAACAATATTATGCACATCTTAGATTTCATAAAATTATTTATTATAAATGTATGCATTCTTATTGTGACATTAATTTCTGTTGCGACAGTGAATTCCATTGGAAGATCAAGTTTTTATTGGAGCACACTGATCTCACCTGTTCTACTAATACTAGGTGAGAACATGGAGAACTGTTGAATGAATGTGGAACTGAATGTATGTGCAAGTGTGTGTCTTATGTATGTGTATGTAACTTTGTATTTGTATGTATGAGTGTGCATATATGTCTAAGCATGTAGCTGTAAGAGTAAGTGTACATATATGTTAGGATGTTGTGCTTGTTTATGAATGTATGGATATGCCTGTGTGTGTGTATATGTGTGTGCATGCATGCGTGCGTGCATGTGTGTGTGTGTGTGTGTGAGTGAATGTCTCTTTGTATGCATGGGTGTGTTTTTGTGTCTGGGTCTACCTGTATGTGTGAAGTTTGGAATACACATGTTTATCCAGTATCCCTGTACGAAGAATGCACAGCTTGTTAAGAAATATCATTTTGGTCAGATTTAGAATTGTTTTTGCCTACTGTTTTTGGAATTAAGTACATACTAACACATTGTGTTACTTTAAGCACAGAAATCAATTTTTGATAACAAAACTATGTATTGGTAGAGGAATCTGAATAAGAAACAAAAATGACTGAGAAAAAAAACCAGTTGATTCAGAGTTATACATAAGGTAGATCAAGAGGGGATGGAAGGTCATATATATGCTTTCACAGGGGACTCTCTCTAAGACATGCAGCAGTCTCTATATGGGTCCAGATACAAATGTTTATCAAATTGCTTAGAAGACATTAATAAAAATCACAAGCCTATTTTTGCCTCAAAATATTTCACTGCATTGAAAATATGTTTATTGAATAATATAATATTCAATGCACATTAAGAATATAAACATATATATATATATGCATTTTGTATTTGTATTTGTATGTATGAGTGTGCATATATGTCTAAGCATGTAGCTGTAAGAGTAAGTGTACATATATATACATATGTATGTAAGTGTACATATATATATATACATATATATATATGTATGTATATATATATATAACATATATATATATATGTTATATCCAGTATGGCATTGTTATATCATCACTTATATCACTTATAACTTGAATTGTTTTATGTTATTGAAGAAAACCATGGGTTAAATGAGACAAAAGGTTGACAGCTAGCTTTCACCAAGACACTGTGATATAGGTGATTATTTTCTGAAAAATTAGTCATTTCAGGAAGGTGCTGTTGACTGAGGTGTAGTTGATTGAGTGACAACAGATTTGGATGGTTAGTAAAGGAGACATTGGGTAATGTCCCGAGATGGAACCTGTGTTTAAAAGGCCCTCTTAAAGCCAGAATGCAGAGAGCTGTACGGATTAGCTTTTATATTCTAGCATTTATTGTGTCCAGCACTGCGGTGGTACCTGGATGGTCTATGTCAATGATGGCACTACTGATCTTCTAGTGGATGTGCTGATGTCATTTTGGGGTAAAACAAAAATCCACACTAAGAACAGCACCAGTGAAACATCCCAGAAATCAAGAAATTGAACATTTCTTTAGCAGAAGGACATAGTAGATAACCATTAAATAAAGGGTTTTTGAAAAGCCTGCGATTGTTACTCAGACAAATTTTCATCTTAAGTAGTAAACTAGGTCCAAAATTTCCCCACAATTTAGCTTCAGCACAGCCTCATGTTGCCATTTACAATTCCCTGCTTACATTTAATATTCATGCAATATTGAATTAAAGAAAAACCTGGAGCTCAGCTCTTGTACATTTGTTGTATATTCACGGAAAATGCAAAGAGCTCAATAGAATATGAACATATACACTATTAGCTCATCATGGACAAAGCTACCCACTGGTAGGCCACCCTGGGAAATTAACTTTCCTTTCAGGCAACATTTCCCTTTTCTTTAACCAACTCCCAATTGTTTTATTTCCTATACTAAATGTAGATGGTTTGGAAAAAAAGATCTATAGGCATATTGCTTTGTTAATTTCATATTTTACCTCCTAAAAGTGTACTATAAATTATTTCCAGGGACTTCAAATGTTTTATTACACAGTTTCTTAATTGTTAGTTTTGAATCCCTTCCACCTAGCATAAACAACATCACTGTTACCTGAGACGTTTGTGTGTGGTTTTGCTACCCTTATGCTAGTATTCTTTTAGAACCTGTTTGATATGTTTCCTCTTCACATGTGACTTTGATTTTTAATTCCAATTTTGTTTCTTACTACGAGATGGATCAAGAGTTTTGCCTGCTTCTGTCTTTTTCAGATAGGTATGCACTTTCACTGTCTGAAGTTAAATGTGGTTGCTCCCTCTCACCTTCCATTTGTTTTCAGTTCCCATGACCAATAATTTCTCGCTCTCTTTGCTTCTGATTTTCAATAATGAAATAAAACTGGAAAAATCTTGGAACTTTCAAGACTTTCAAGAGACAATGCCTCTTAATGGTCAAGCCTCAGACTAGATGCAGGGAGAATGAATGAGAAAAATGCAATGGATCAAGAGTAATGAAAAAGGAAGATTAAGAGTGGGTGGAAGCTCAGCTTTTTTTTTTTTTTTTTTTTTTTTTTTTGTGGCTAAGGAAGAGCAGGGGATGTCCTTGTCCTTTCTCTATAAAATAGCTTAAGGAGCAATGAAGAGAGTTTGGCCAACAAGACCAAGTCTAGTATTTCCATATAGCCCAAGGCCCAGTGCCTCTGGCACAGTCCTCTAGACTGTTTCCACATAAAGTTATAAAAGTGCACACATCTAAGAGTTGGTAGTGAGGGAACCCCCTCATGTCATTTGGTGACTAAAAACATCTTCATCTAAAAGCCAAAACAATTTTCAACCTTTTTACTGATTTGATTATTTGTAAATAGTTATAGGTTAAAATTGCTGTGTGTTTCACAAACCTTATCTACATTGTAGAGGTGGTCCATGATTCTCATCAACACTGAATATTGTTCGTTAAAAATATTTAACTCTCAAATTTCATGTAAATAGCAGCACCATTTCATTCTCAAGTTCAGTACTTTACTTTTTGATCATTGAAGAGGAATTGAGGAAAACCTTGTCAAATCTTACATGTGCATTCTATTTTTGAGAGGCCTATTCTCAATGTGAAAAGCACAGATGAAACATCTTCCATATATAGCTATATCTTTCTATCCTACTGTTATCTAATGTGGCTCTTTACACCTTTCTGTTTGTATAGAAGATTGAGAATATAGGGATAATGTGACCTTGTACCCATTCTATTTTGCTGTGATCTGTTGCCTCCAGAGGGTCTCTTTCAGTTTCTGTGTGGTAATGATAACATGTTAAGGGCTTATCCTGACCCTCTACCCAGAACATCCTCCACAAAGCATCTGGATTTGAGGCAGTCTGAATTTATGAGACAAATAGCTTCTTTGGGTGATATATTTAATTAAATTATTTGTGAACATCAATGAGGCTTGATATTCTTTTAGATAGATTATTTTCATAAAGCCTAAGCCTGTACAGTTCTCCATTCATGATTTTCCCTTTGTTGTTAATTATTTGGAGAATATTTACCAGAAACTATTCAGCCCGTACTGAAAAATTATGTTGAATTTATGCAACCAAATTTGTTTGGTTTGAGGAAATATTTTTAAGTGTCCTTATTCCTGCTGTACTCAACACATGCAATTAGTTCTGCAGACACTTAGCTGTATCTGTAACCTAAATAGTGATTTCCTTATTTTCAAAGACTCAGATAGAAGGATGGTTTCAAAGAGTGCATAAAAATTGTGATGTTTTGTTTCTACACAGGAAAAGACAGGAAACTCACTTGCATAAAGAGAATTAGAAGTTTACTTTCCCTCAGAGTTTATAGAAATATACGAAACAGCCAGAGGCCCCACATGTAGTTTCTGTCCCCTTTCCATCTTCCTTCAGGTTGATCTAATATTTGTTTCAAGGCTTTAGGTTTTACAACTAAAATTTAGCAGTATCTATATAACAGATAGAAGATTTTTCTTTCTCCAGAAAATTTGACTTTTGGGGAACTCTGGGTAGTGTAAAAATGTCAATCTAAATTCCAGAAAAGCTTGGCAGTTTTATTTTCCTTAAAATTGAAATTCCATTTGTATTATCATAATTCAGTGTGGTTCATGGTCACATATTTCTATCTCATGCACAAAAATTGGGAAATAGACTTAATATCTTAGCTTCTATAAATGATATTTCCCATTGATAGTTACTACAGATGTCTTCTCCTTGTTTTGCATGATAAATGCTGATCAGTCAGTTAACTTGTAGGTAGACAGTAGTGTGAAGTGTTGGCCCCTCTCTGTTGACTGTAAAGAGTGGGGGGGGAATCATATGTTTGCAAAGCAAGAAGACTGGATTATTTATATTTTCACCACTAAAAAATGGTTCATTTTTAGGATATCTATAATCATTCTAATTTAAATAGAATACAGTACCATCATTTGTTGAGATATCACATATCAAAAGTATGTCCAGTTGTATGTTTTCATTTATCATTTAGAAACATATTTAAGAAAACCTTGAACTGACTTTTAAGAATGTTGAAGCTATTTACAACTCCCACTTGAGTAGTGACACTAAATGACAGTCCTTATTGTTCTTCTTGCCTTTGTTGTCCACTATATAGCTAAGTAATAATTCTAAAATATGACTTTGATCATTTTGGTTTAAATCTTTTAAATGGCTCTTGTTACTCCTACGGCAAAACCTAAAGGCCTTAATAATTTTATGTGGCTTTCACAAGGCACTTCCACCCTTCATCTATACCACCATTCTATCCAAGATTCAGCTACACTGAACTTTTTTCTCAGTTTTTTAAAAGAATTCTTCTAGAACTTTATACATGGTTTATTCTCTGTCTTTAAACCCTAGTGATCAGACTGACCAACAGTTACAGAGACATGTCTTTTCTTTAGGGAGCATCAAGATTTCTCCTTTGAAAACTGTAAAAACATGTACCTTGCCTCCCAGCACTGGTCATGCTATATGAAAACAGCTTATCGTCATCATTGAGATTGCCTGTTATGCCCCATACAATATGAAATAGTCTTGAAGCAACGAAGACATGCTTAAGAATGAAGGAAAAGAGGGAAGGTAGGAAACGATATGAAGAACAAGAAGGTTCACAAAGTTAACACAGAAAACGTGAACGTAAAATGAGATGGAATGATTTAAACTAGTTCATTACAATAATGATGGGCTCAGCAATTTTTATAAACTAACCTAAATGGCAAATATGACTAGAATACAGACATAGTATTTATATATGTGATGTTTAATGGAGTTCTGTATAGTACAGGTTTTATAAAGATGAACATATTATTTTAGATCCCTATTTTGTAATTTACCAACAGTTCTGAGGTTGTCAGACAACTGGAGACAGATTGATTACTATTCTGTCTATATACTAGTTTTTACAACTCCTAGTATATAATTAGTTTAAGACAAAAACATAGATATAGAGTGATAAAGACAACAAGGGAAAGAGTAAAAGTACAGAGGCATATTAGTGCATGAATAAATCAGTAAGATGCAAAATAGGCAGTAATATAATAGTCTGAAGAGTGCAATATTAGTGTAGCACAATGCTAAGTTAGAAGTCTGCATACAGTCATCTGGGTTTCAAAAGCGCATGTTTTCAATCTACAGCACTCATAACTCCGTTCCACAGAGTCATTTAATGTGGAAGGGAGCACCAGACTTTCCTTTTCAGGGTTTCTCCATCATATCAAAAAGCCCACAAATAAGATCCTATGGATCTAACATGTTTATCTTTATGGCATGCATAAATGATCTTACTTCATTGTTCGAAACGCATAGGGATTTTGCTGACTTGGCAACAGCTCCACAGTTGTGGAGATAGAGAGGACAATGAAATTCTGCAAATGCTTGGAATTGGGGTGGAATTTGGAGTGTCCCACTATTTTCATATACTGAGTACTAATTAGTAGGGTTGAGGAAATGCAGAAAAATGTAGGACGTTAAGGATGAAATGTTAACAGAAATAGATTCTTCCCTGACCAAAGGTTTTTGGAGCACCGTTTTCACCTATTAAGGAGACATTTATATTCTGAGGTCATTTGGTTCCCCATTAAAGAAAACGCTAAGTAATCTGTAGCAGTGACTGTTGTAGTCATCAATGCTCAATATATTACATGCAAGTGAATATGCATTCAATCCAGAAAATTCTATCTACTGTGCTTTTGAAATTTATAATTTCTGAGAAAAAATGCAGGAGGTGGAGTTAATTTCTAATGCGGTCAGGTTCCATCAAGGTCCCTTCTGTGGAGATTCATGTACTGTCAAGTTGTAAATGTCCTGAGGGGAAATTCTGGTATTGTATGAAAATTTTGAAAGGCTTCTAAAATCACTCCTACTGCCAGGGGAATGAATGCAGTTGGGCAAGAAGCTTAAGTGTTCAAACACTCCTCTCACATAACTTATTGTCCTTCCAATGCAGAATTCACTGTGTTCTTTGCAGGTAAAAGTTAATTAATTCACTTTGCTGTTTGCTTAATTTGAAAAGTAACCTCTTTTTGTAGACCCCAGGCCTGGGCTGAACTTACTATGCAGATGAGGCTATCTTGAAATCCCTGCAGTCCTTCTGTCTTTCCTCACTGAGTGCTGGGGTTACATATGCATTTCCTTAGAGTCAGTTTAAAAGTTACTTGAAAAAATAATAAGGTCAAATAAAGGTATGGTGCTGCATACTTTTAATCCCAGCACTCTGGAGGCAGAGGCAGGTGTATTTCTGAGCTTGAGGCCCTCTGGTCTATGAAGCAAGTCCCAGGACAGCCAGGCATAAGTACATAGAGACAGTCTGTTTGAAAGAGAGAGAGAGAGAGATAGGGGAGGGAGGGAGGGAGGGAGAGAGACAGAGAGACAGAGACAAAGAGAAAGAGAGGGGGTGTGAGAGAGAGAGAGAGAGAGAGAGAGAGAGAGAGAGAGAGAGAAATACATGTGGAGAATAGGTAAAAACACCTTGTGTTTCAAATGGAAATTACAACTTACTATCCTCAAGTTAGGGAAAAGCCTTAGCTTCTCTCCCACCTGCAAAAGTGCTACAGGCCACAAGACTGTCTGTGAAGAACTATGCCAGCCTGTGACCTTGGTCCCCTGCTGTCAGCATTAAAAGTCTGAACTATCTTCTGCAGTATTTAAAGATAAATGCATTGAACAAGCACTTTTCTGAAAAAGCCATTTCTATATTCACCCTTCAGCATCATAATGCTAGAAGCTTAATTGTCTTAAAGAGGTGCACCATTCTATAAAAGAATAAAAACTTTCTACATAACATTACAAACTTTGTAAGAGGTAAGTTTTCAATGAAAGTATTTTAAATTCTGTTAAATCTACAAAGCTTCACATATTATATTCTTAATTGTATTCTGCAAGTAGTATTATTGTAATTATAATAATCTAAATATATTATAAGACAAAACTAAATCAAATACATGCCTATTTATGCATTATTTTCAAATTCAATTGCATTATATTTTGATTGCAAAATTAGGCCACCATATGCATATCTCTTCTGAATACAAATATGTTAACTTTTTCCAGACTGAGTTTTTAAACACATCTTCATTATTCAAGTCATCAATTTTTACTAGTATCTTAGTCCTTATCAAAATGCTAGAGCATATTTATCAATAATAATAAGCTGTGGCTTGCCAGTTTTTCAAATGGAATGCTCTTAAAGTTGATGTGCATTCACATATAGCATTTATGACAGAAAACACATTAATTCATAGGAAGGTCATAATTTAATAGGAAAAGCCTCTTTTAGATATTCAGTAGTATTTCAATATGTGATTATTATTTTGTTCTAAATTCATATTGTAACTTAATATATGGAATTTGATTTCTTTTCGTTAAAAATATGGGAGATCTCTTACTGCTTAATAACGCACAAATTGTTCAGTGCTTCAATTAGTATTTCTCACTAAATACAAACTTTTTTGTGGTACACCTCATTAAGTGAGCAATCAGAAATTAAGCTTCTAGCATGATGTGGAGAGATGAAAATGGAGACTTCTTCGGAAAAGTGTGCCTTGTTCTGTACATTTACCTTCACACACTTTGTAGCATGATATATCAGAGATTGTCACTCTAATGCTACTTCCAATTTCACTGAATGAAATGATTTTAGAAACACATTTTGTACACAAAACAAAGCAAGGATATATCTACTTAACTGGAGAGGACTAAATGGTACCATTACTGAGTGCCAAGTGTAGTAGGAGCTGTGCTGGATATGCCATTTCTATCCAGAGATGCAAAGCCCAGAGAGTCTCTGGCCATTGTTGAATATATTAATATGCTTTTCCTTTTAAAAAGAAAAAAGAATAAAGTTAAGGAAAAGCCAATTCCATATTTTCCTTTTCTTTCCCATTGTGTGCCAGTAGTTTTAGGTAATTTATAGTTCAAATTTTAAAGGAAGCTTGCCTTCCAGTGAGAGGCAGGAAGAGATTGTAGGGTACCCCGTGGTCCTTGTCTGAATAAGAATGGTGAGCATTGTGATCAGACCATTGATCTGACAGGAAGAAAGAAACTGCACATCACTTTGAGTTCAATTTATATTGAATGAGGCCTCAAAGAGGATGGGTGAACACAAGGTCTGAAAGAAAATTTGAAATGTTAAAGATCAGGAAGAGGCAAGGGTCTGTTTATAAAATTCAATAACATCCTGAAGGATAATTTCATCTTGTTTTAGCTGTCAATCCCTTGGATTAATTAATAAATTATGAGGTAAGGAAATAAAACCACAGAAAAGGAAAGAAAAATAAGTCTTTGAGCTTGTTTCATTCTGATTGATTATATACATTAGTCAAAAAATTGAGAAAAACTTTTATTTTTTTATTTTTGTAAAGTCTAGTTTATTCTAATTTCATAATTATATGTTTAAACAAACATAGTAGTGACACCAGGGATAAAATTCGACATATTTAATACTATTTTAATTCTTTATTTTAGTTAGTCAATGTTAGTCAATATCAGTTCCCTGAGTTGAAAAGTAATCATTTCATCAATAAAGCATTCTGGTATCTTAAGGCAGAAATAAATAATTAAACCTAGGTTCCTCAATATCACCCATACTTACCAAAAGTGGACATAAGTGGAAACCTGCCAGAAATAAATTAAAGGGGTTTATATCGAATGGCAAAGAAATATCTAGAAGCCACATCCATTACTATTTTCGGCAAATCCCGTCAGGTACATGTATAAAAAAAAAAATCCCATACTTTTATTCCAATCGCAAATTCCCAAGGTTGCTATTAAGGATCGTTCTGTCCAAGCTCCATGGTTCC
This sequence comes from Lophiomys imhausi, assembly GCA_907164525.1. NCBI lineage: Eukaryota > Metazoa > Chordata > Mammalia > Rodentia > Muridae > Lophiomys > Lophiomys imhausi. The sequence continues at coordinate 2,295,296 of CAJQZJ010031879.1, forward strand.
TGTTGCTTTTCCCTCAGTGAGGCGCTGAGTGTGATGGGAACCAATGGAAATGAAGCTATATCACAGAACGAAAAAGGAAAGGAGCAAAGGGTAGGCCTCCAATGTTCCAAAATGATGTGCCCCATAGCCTAACTTCCTCTGAGAAGGTCCTACCTTCTGAACCTTCCACCAACACCTGACAGTGCCCTCTACCTGGGGACCAAATGTTAATGTCAAAGCCTTGGTGCCACTCATTGAAAATGGCAGTGTATCTAAAATGGAAAAGAGTTTCTCCAAATATTTATATTGATTTTTCTACCTCACAGTGTGTGGTTTATATTTAGTGTCCCTGAGTTTAATATGTGATATTTTATAATAAGTGCTATATTAACATCTTAGATGTGAATGAGGGCTACTATCTTCTAGGATTTGAAATTGTCAATTATAATTTAAATGAAGCAACTGCATCACGGGAGATTCAAAGCGCTGGTAATTAAGTTGAGCCAAAGATAAGATTTGGTTTAGCCTAATAAGAAAATAGCAAATGTGAACAGTGTTTAGAATATGACATGACAACTCACATTACACCCACTCCTCCCAAGGCTTAGGGATCTTCAAAGAAGAGATAGATTGTGCATGGCTACAGCAAAACCATCTTCCAGGAACATAACAGGACAGTTGGTCGCATGAACAACTCATAGCAGCTGTCCTTACCTGCACATGAACTGCACAAAATCAAGCCAGACGAAATTCCAGCATGGGTGGGGAAGGGGCCCATGACTTCCCACCCTTAGCTGACAAGCTAGTGATGGCCGATGGAGGAAAGAGAGTCAGTTTTTATTAAGGATGCAGCCCCCTGAAAGGCTACCCATGCTCCAGTGGATAAACAGATGTTCCTATGACTGTGCCCATTCAGAAAGCAGTGAGTGGACTGGACGAATTTTAATAAGCTGAGAGCATATGAATATGTGAGGAAAAAGTATTGTGGGGAACAGGGTAGAAAGTGGAGAGGGAGGAAGGAGGGAGGATTTGATCAGAACACATATACATGCTTGAAATTCTGAGGCAGTACAAAAAGAGTGGAGATCCATATGCTTGGGGCAAGGGAATCAAACTGGCTGTGTACTTCACTTTTCACTGTTAGAAAGTCTGGTAACTGAAGTGTCAGACTGTGGCAAGGATTTGCACATTTGGTGGCTGGCACAGGGACACATATTTAGCAGTCAGTCATAAGACAACCTCTTCATGGTGTGCAGAGGAGAAGGTTACTTTTTTTTTT
>CAJQZJ010031879.1:2309398-2342081 GCA_907164525.1 Lophiomys imhausi
TGTGTGTGTGTGTGTGTGTGTGTGTGTGTGTGTGTGTGTGTGTGTGTGTGTGTGTAGGGGTTGCTTGTACTTTTCTACATGCATGCAAGCCATATGCATACACAGACAGACAGACAAAAAACCACAAGAGAATGCTAATGAAATCCATTACTTAAAATCATGAAGTATACTGGAAGCACTGTTTTTCATTGGATAATGCAAATCCATACATATGGCAACTTACAGTCACCTGCCCAAGGCACAAAGGTAAAGACAACAGACCTGTGCAAATTCCAAGTCCTCATTGAAAGTCAGTTGAGAAGAGTCAACAATTTAGAATTAAAAAAAAGTCCACAATTCCAGCTCAGCCCTTCTTCAGTTTTTAAAGTCAACAAATTAAAATCATGAAATTCTTGATGCTGTTGTTCTGCTTTTATCCTGCTAATGGACCCCAGATCACAGACTTGGGGCCTTTGGGGCCAATTAACTGTAATACATTTTTTCTGCTTGTCCATCCCTATGTCCTGGAGATAAATCAATGATGAATGTATTATTTAGAGACAGACACAAGAAAGAAAATAATGCACATTAAATTAGATGTCCACAATACTGTAATCCCTAAAAAGTGTTTCCTTCAAGTACAAGCACAGTAAAATATTTCCCAGCTCATCGGGGCATTCTTTCCCCAAGTTGCTGTCCTCCTTGATTCTGTCCACTTACTCTGAATGTTTGGGGTTTTGAGTTCTTTGACCATTTTTTGTTATAAACTCAATAATCTTATTGTTTATACAGAACAGGCAAAAACCACTTACTTAAGACCCCCCCCCCGCCCCAGACTTTTCACTGCTAAGTTCGATAAAGTACCAGCTGTCAGTTGTAGGATGAATAGACATTAGAAACATTTGCTTATCTAAACATAAGAGATAGATAGGGCATCTTCAAAAACCCCAAGAGATCTGCAGAGTATGGCATTCAAAGATGTTTTCTTAAATTAAGATATTTTTGATATCGAGACATGCCAGCTCCTGACAGCATCCCCTATTCCACTCCAAGTAGAAGATGAGCATCGAAGAATCTCCAGTGTGAGATGGTTGAATTAGTGGCAAGCCTATCTCTTGGCAAAAAAAAACCCCTTGCTTCAACTGTAGACAGACTGCTGTCCAAAAAGGACAAAACTTGGAAACAGGTAAGTCGACAGCCTAGCTCTGCCAAGACAGGGTAGGTAAGTCCTTCATAATTCCTGCTCTACAGTCAATGTCTGTCAGAGAAATGGGGCCAAACAGCTGAATATTGATGCTGTAATGTATAGAGAGAAAATGGGAACTGTCCAGGCAGCCACGGGTACGTCATTTCTTAGTTTTGGAAGCTGCGGGCCCTGCACTTCCTATATAATCAGATATATTTATCCCTCTCACGTCTCTGAGGTGGTTGAAGAATAGATAGCTAGAGTCTCATAGTTAAATTTTGAGTTGTTTAGGGATCAAGAGGGCGTTCTGGATCTAAGAAGATGTTTTTTAAATTGTGATGCAAGTTAGTATGAAAGCTGAGTCAGACAGAGAACTTTAAACTCAAGGAGATAGTTAGATAGTAGAATGTTAAAGTCAGGGGCCAAATACATATGGACTGGACATTGAGAATGTATGCTAAGCCATATAACTCTCATAATTGTGGCCTATTTATTTCAGTTGTTTTGTACTGTATTTATTGTTATAAGAGAAAGAACCATTTGTTGGACTGAAAGGGGGAGCTGTTGGGGGGAAAAAGATCTACCTTAAACTCAAAAAAAAAGGGTAGAGGATGGGGGGTTGAGGGGGAAGAGGGTGGAAGGGTGGGACAGGAGGGGGGAGTAGAGAAGGGATTGTGATTGAGATGTAACTGGAAGAAATAAAATAAATAAATAAAATATAAAAAAAGAAACTTGAGAGCGGTCTACTGAGCAGACATTTGCGCTGGTAAGGTGAGCTTAACGCAGATAAAATCAGCTTGAGATGGTTGATCTGAGAGCTGGGACTAGCTGACATGGGCGTCTGTGAATGTGTAGAAAATGGGTGTTGTCCGGCTGAACTAAAACAAGTGAGAACAGAACACAGAGTATCATAGACAGTAACAGAATCAGAGAAGCAAGAGCCCTTTCACATGTGTGTCTGATCCTTGCTTCCAGTCCAGTACAGATTGATTCCAGGCAGAGATGTAGAGTCTGGCATTTCAGTACAGCAAGAAAATGCAGCGTATGAACCAACAAGTCATATCTTTGTACCCGGCCAGCACCCCACCAGCCTTGGTTAGGAAGCAATGTTCTCTGTGACTTCCCATGAACTCCTGAGATAAATCATGGAAATTTTTTTCCATACTAAGAAAAAATAAAATAAAATTTTGTTTTAAAAATTAAGTCAGCCATCAGCAATGGAAGGGTGGGAAGACTGTCCTCATTTGCTGGCCTGTACCAGCAGCCCAGAAGTCTGGAGTAGCCACCCTGTGGCTGTCTCTCCCCTGACTGTGTCCCTGGGCTCCTTTCTGCTGATGCCCAGAAGCTTCAGGTGTCAGTAATCTCTAAAAGCAACTTCAAAGGCCTTGGCAGTCCCTGGTAATAATGTCTCCCAAAGCTGTGTGCATTCATAGTTTATATCTCTTCAAAACTTTTCAGCCTCAAGTCTGCAATGACTCAGCCCTGGTCTCAGCATTATCTTTAAAGAGTGACTTACTTCATATGACTCCCTGAAATCATTCTTGAAAGATGAGAGAGAATACGTCTTTTAAGGAAAAGTTTTAAGCAGGTTCTCAAGGAAGTATAGGGGAAAGAAAAAGAAGAGTTGAACGTACTGAAGAACTAACCCAGAATAAGGCAGCCCTTTAATTATGCTGAACAAGAACAACATCAGAAAGCAAGCAAAACTACTGATATTATTATGATTTTAACAATGAGGTGTTGGCTGGAAAGATTGCTATGCACTTAAGAGCATCCTCTGCTCTGTGTGTCGTATACTGATATGTACAAACCCTCATACATAGCCATATAATTAAAAAATGAAATGTTATTCCAACATAAAAGTTGGTATTTCATAAGTAGGAAGGGGGGTGATTTCTTACAAGATGACACCTCTGAGTTCTGTGACACCTTCAATAATGATTACATCTTCTAATTTGCCATATGCTGGTGTGGTATCATCAGTGAGTTATCTAAAATATGTATACCAACATGGCGACAACTTAGTTTTGGAAGCTGCTGGCTCTGCACTTCCTGTTTACTCAGATATATTTATCCTTTCTCATGTCTCTGATATGGTTGAAGACTAGATAGTTATAGTCTCACAGTTAAATTTTAAGTTTTTTAAGAATTAAAAGGATATTCTAGGTCTAAGAAGATGTTTTTAAGTTGGTAATGCAAGTTAGGATAGAAACTGAGTTAGGTATAGAATTTTAAACGCAGTGAGATAGAAAGATAATAGAATATTAATATCAGTTGCCAAATATGTATGAACTGGACATTGGGAATGTATGTTATACTTTATAATTTTCATAATTGTGGCCTAATTGTTCTTATTGTTTTTTATTGTATTTATTGTTATAAGAAAAAGTGTCTTTAATTGGACTAAAAGGAGGAGCTGTTGGGGGAAAAACATACACTTTAAATTTTTAAAAAAGCAGATAGGAGGATGAGGGGGTAGAGAGTGGGAGGGTGGGACTTGGAGGGGGAGGACAGAGGGGGAAGAGGGAGGGGACTATGATTGAGATGTAACTTGAAGAAATAAATGTAAAAAAAATATATCTCTGTGTGTTTTCTGCCATAGCACACATAGGTATACCCAGAGAACCTCTTATTTCAGGTTCTTCCTGTCCACAAGAAAATTTTTGTACCCTGATATCATTTATATTATTGAGAATTTTAAAATGGCACAATGGAAGAAGGGCAGCATCTTCAACAAATGGTGCTGGTCCAACTGGATGTCCACTTGTAAAAGAAAAATTAGACCCATACTTATCACCTTGTACAAAACTTAAGTCCAAGTGGATCAAAGACCTTAACATAAGGCCGGTCACACTAAATCTACTAGATGAAAAAGTGGGAGAAACCATCGAACTAATTGGCACAGGCGACAACTTCCTGAACAGAACACCAACAGCTCAGGACTTGAGATCAACAATCAATAAATGGGACCTCATGAAACTGAAAAGCTTCTGTAAGGCAAAGGACACTGTCATTCGAACAAAACGGCTGCCTACAGACTGGGAGAATATCTTCACCAACCCCACATCTGACAGAGGGCTAATATCCAAAATCTACAAAGAATGCAAGAAATTAAATGCCAAGAAACCAAATAATCCAAATCAAAAAAATGGGGGTCGGAGCTAAATAGAGAATTCACAAAGGAGGAATCCCTAATGGCTGAGAGACACTTGAAGAAATTCTCAACATTCTTAATCATCAGAGAAATGCAACTCAAGACGACTCTGAGATTCCATCTCACACCTGTCAGAATGGCTAGGATCAAAAACTCAAATGACAGCACATGGTGGCGAGGGTGTGGAGAAAGGGGTACCCTACTCCATTGCTGGTGGGAATGCAGGCTTGTGCAACCACTATGGAGGTCAGTCTGGCAATATCTTAGAAAACTTGGAATAACTCTGCCTCAGGACCCAGCCATACCACTTCTGGGTATACACCCAAATGCCTCTTCATGGAATCATAAGGAAGTTTCCTCATCTATGTTTATAGCAGCCTTATTTGTAATAGCTAGAAACTGGAAACAACCCAGATGTCCCTCAACCGAAGAATGGGTTAAAAAACTGTGGTACATCTACACAATGGAATACTATTCAGCTATCAGGAAAAATGAAATTATGCAATTTGCAGCCAAATGGATGGAACTAGAAAAGCTCATCCTGAGTGAACTACCCAGACTCAGAAGGACACATATGGCATCTATTCACTTATAGTAGGATTTTAGCTATATAGTAGAATGTATCAATACAACTAACACACCAAAGGGAACTTAGACATAGACTTCTTATTTTTAATTTTTACTTATTTTTTGTATATTAGTTATATTTTTTCTATTTTTTAGTCTTTTCTATCTATTGTATGCTATTGATTTGTTTGTTTAGTAGTTCTCTCTCCCGGGCAATGAGACACTTTTCACTGATGGTACTGCTTCATTGATCCCCAATGAATGAAGAGGCTCTTGGCCCTCATACGACCTCTCAACTGAGATGAGGGACTGTTATATAAGGACACCCCACCCCAGAGAAATGGGATGGAAGGGTTAGGAGGTAAAGAAAAAAAATGAAATGTGATGTTTTGGCCTTTTACTACTAACTGTCATAAACTGTTTAGGATAATTAAGAAATGCAAACTAATGGTTATGCAAGCCGGTCATTCTGTTATGTACTATTATAGTTACTTGCTAAGCTAATCAGAAATAAACCTGCTAAGAGACAAGCAACATCTGCTTACCCTAATATAAGAGATAGATAGGGCCTCTTCAAAAACCTCAAGAGATCTGCAGAATATGGCATTCAAAGATGTTTTCGTAACTTTAGATTTTTTTTTATATCAAGACATATCAAATCCTGACAGCACCCCCTATTCTCCTCCAAGTAGAAGAATCTCCAGTGGGAGATGATTGAATTAGTCGCAAGCCTATCTCTTGGTAGGAAAAGCTCCTTGCTCCAACTGTAGACAGAATGCTGTCCAAAAAGGACACACACACAAAAAAAAAAAAAAAACCTGGAAGCAGGTAAGTCGACAGCCTAGCTCTGCCAAGACAGGGTAGGTAAGTCCTTCATAACCCCTGCTCTACAATCAATGTCTGTCAGAGAAGTGGGGCCAAATGACTGAAGAGCGATGCTGTAATGTATGGAGAGAAAATGGGAACTGTCCAGGAAGCCACTGGTATGTCATTTCTTAGTTTGGGAAGCTGCAGACCCTGTACTTCCTATAAAATCAGATATATTTATCCCTCTCAGGTCTCTGAGGTGATTGAAGAACAGATAGATAGAGTCTCATAATTAAATTTTGAGTTGTTTAGGAGTCAAGAGAGTGTTATACATCTAAGAAGATACTTTTAAAATTGTGTTGCAATTGTAGTATGAATTTTCAGTCAGATATAGAACTTTAAACTCATGGAGATGGTTAGATGGTAGAATGTTAAAGTCAGGTACCAAATACATATGGACTGGTCATTGGGAATGTACATTAAGCCAAATAACCCTCATAACTGTGGCCTAATTACCTCTGTTGAACTGTATTGTATTTATTATTATAAGAGAAAGAGCCATTTGTTGGACTGAAAGGGGAAACTGTAGGGGGAAATAAGATATACCTTAAACTTAAAAGAAAAAAAAAAAGGAAGAGGATGGGGGTTGAGGATGGGAGGGTGGGACTGGAGGGGGAATAGGGAGGGGACTGAGATTGAGATGTAACTTGAAGAAATAAAAAATAAAGGAAAAAAAAGAAACTATAAAAAAAAGAAAATTGTAAAATGAGTGTAGGAGAAATTTTACTTTTGATATAACTCAGAATTAACAATCTATTCTTTAGTAAATACACTCATTCTATTTTTTCCTGTCTGAAGAATGTTAAATATGGGAAAGTTATAATAGTTTATAATAGCTTAATATCTACTTACCTTGAAATTATGTTTAAAAACAATACAGAGTAGTATATGAAACTTAGTATTTATGTCTCCATGGTGTCAGTAAACACATAAATAAAAATGTATGAAAATAAAATTTATTCAGAGTTAATTTTATGTGTCAGGAGATCCAGACAATTATAGCCAGTTTTTAAAACAGAATGGTAGAATTAATTTTCTATTCTTCTTGATGATCATAATCTACATGATTGTGAACTTCAGAGAAGTGATGAACACAGTTATGCAATCCCATCTATTGAGCACAGGTATCCTTGTGCACACTCAATGCATAATAATTGTAACTTGTAGCTACTGGCTCAAAAATTACAAAATTCATTTCTAGAAGACAAGGCAGTCAATGGGAATCGACACTACATAACTGGAACCCTTACTTTATAGAAGTTGATAATAGAAACGTGTCCTTCCTACATCTGCTATGAAACTGATGAGAATGAGGAGAAAGCTTTTCATGAAAGTTGTGTTTGAGGTCCAGAATCAGCTGCTAATCTCCTGATGAATTTTGTGATAATTCTAAAGTTTGAAGATTGGAAGCAACAAAACAATTATGAAGAGGCCCATGACCAACCACAGCAGCCGTATGTCATCTTCAGCCCACGATGAGATTGTTAAGGAAGTGTGATACACAGGCAACAGTGCAGCAAACCCTAACAGAACTGACAGAGTTTAGATTTCTTCATTTCAGACTCTTTGCATAGGCCCCAAAGCATGATTTGAATGAGAAATAGAGGGGCAGTAATTTGAGGGCCATTAAAAACGAGTTGATAAGACTGTCTATTTCATTCGCAAAGGAAATTTACTCAGCATTGGTCAGTATGGAATGAAACCTGGCTCAGCAAGCTTTTGAAAAAAATTGTAAGGAGGAAGACAGGATGATGAGAAGAACGTGTGGTGAATTATTTGCTCCAATTTCTCTCAGTTAATTACCCCTTAAAAGAACGGGGATGAGTATGAAATCATACCATCACAATAGCTAGTGGCAATAAGGTTTCAAGTTTAAACAGAAATATAGACAATTAGATTATAGAGTTTCCTTATGTTTTACTTACTGTTCTACTGCTGTGAAGAGATACTATGACTAAGGCAGCTTATAAAAGAAAACATTTTTTTAAAACATTTATTACTTCAGGTTACATCTCCATCACAGTGTCCATTTAATTGGGTACTTGTTTACAATGTCAAAGGATTAGTCCATGATCATTATAGTAGCAGAATGGTGGCAGGCAGGCATGGTGCTAAAGTATTAGCTGAGAACTTTATATCCTGCTCCATGGGCAGCATCCAGAGAGAGAGGCAGGGTGGTGGGGAGGCTGGTATGGGCTTTTGAAATGCCAAAGCCCACTCCCCATAGACACACCTCCTAATCCTTCCCCCAAAGATCGAGGAACTGGGGGGCCAAACATCCAAACATGTGAGCCTGTGGGTGCCATTCTCATTTAAATCCCCACTTTGGGTAGAGCAGAGGATGCAAGTCCATTTTCTTCCCAGGGAATATGGTGGCACTCTCATTATTAAGGCCACTCTTTCACAGTCAGGGATGCTGCCTCCCCTGTGTCTCCCTAGCATCCAACAAAACCGTCTCCACAGCCGAGCAAACCAGACTGAAGAGGTATTCAAAGAAACAGCTAACGCAAATGAAAAGACTTTTCTTGTAAGTTTTTAAGGTTAAATATGTGACTTATAAAACCTCAAGTGATTACTTTCAGTGGAGTGTTTTTCATCTGTTAATGCTTTTAATAGGAAAGATGTGATCAAATTTAACTTTGCCCTTGACATAAGGAGACACAAAAGCACTACTGTATTGTCACATGGCTATGCTTGTGTCCTGGGGATACCATTTGCCTGTGGATATATCTCAGAATGTGTTATCACAATTCAGGAGATTTAGAAGAATGAGAACTGACTTGAAGTCTTTAGACATAAGAAAGAAGTAATCAAGAGCTGTGTTGAAAACAATATATTGAAAAGAAGAAGGAATAGGATGGGATCAGGATATGGAGCTGTTTATACACAGGTGCATTCTGTAAGCTTCATAGGCAAGCAAGGGAAAGGATAGACTAATTGCATCTTTGCGTGTTGGCTTTGATATAACAGTATACTTCTCAGATAAGGAGACTTTGTCTGATACATCTTGGGGTTAATCCTACACAGATTCATAGACAGACACTGAATACTAAAACTGGGAACAAAACTAAGTTGGAGTAAGGGAAGCTAGGAATATGGATAGGAGCCATCAAACCTGAAATTAGCTACAAAACATACAGATGTCAAAACTCAGTGAAGACTGGTTACTAATGACCAAATAAATATCTAAACTAAGGACTTTAAAATATTATTCCAATGACACACTTACTTTATGTTTACATTTTTAGTATTAGGTGTTGAATCCACAACCTCACACATAGTAAGGTAGTGCTCTACCAGTGATACTTGCTGTTCGTTCGGCAGTATGAACACTACATATTTCTAATATTGTGGCCAATAGAGAATGTAAACTGGGTAATGTGTTTCCAAACTAGTTTCAAAATAGAGTCCCTTACCAATTATTGTATAATTAAATAATAACATAAATATCTTTCATGACATTTACAGTTGTTTCTGGAATTTGTTGCTTCACATAGAATAAGTTTGTTTGGTAACTTTTCTTATTAGATATTAGCCTCTCTTTTTAAAATTTCCACCATGAACTAAAGAAAGAATGTCTAGTCTTCCATGTCTTCAGAATGTGAGGTAGCTACTGATAGGCAAGAACTGTCCCTGACCAGTTTCTATTAAGTGAACATAAGCTACTGTCGCATTTTAAACATGCAAACTTATCTGTCAATATATGAAGGCTAGACAAAAGCTCCAATACATCACATCTGGAGAAACATGATTTCTCTGTACTCTCTAACCGCACTTACTTCTTACCAGTCAGTCATGAATATTTCTTCTTAGACTTATGTCTCAATCACAAGAATAATTTAGTTCATGTCACAAGCATCTTTGCTTAGAGATCAACCATAGTGGTAGTTTTGGAACATGCATGTCAGAACAGGACTGGCTGGGTTTAATTTTATGGTATCTTAAACTCTTACCTGTGGAATTTTAAGATGTTTAATTCCATTTTTCTCTTTCTAATTCCCTTTTATTTATTATCTTTATGTGTGTGCTGGTAGGAAGTGGGCACGCGTATGCCTACAGGGTGTACATGTAGAGGCCAGAGAACAATTTGTAGGAGTTGATTTTCTCTATTCACCATATGGATTATAGGTATCCAACATAGGTTGTTCAGCTTGCCAGTGAATGCTTTTACCAGCTTCAGCCATCTCACTGGACTATCTATCATTTTTTTTAACTTTCATACTTTATTATTGATTCTTTTTAATTAATTAATTAATTTGCGTATTCATTTATTTTATCTCCCAATCACTGGACCCTCTCCCCTCTCCACCCAGTCCCATCCTCCCATACTTTTCCCTCTTTTCCCTCCCCTTCTCCTCAGAAAAGGGGAGTCACCTCACCCCCTGAATATCAACCCACCCCAACTCATCTAGTTTCATCAGCACTAAGAGCATGCTCTTCCACTGAGACCACACAAGGCAGCCCAGCTAGGGTAAAGTGATCCACAGACAGGCAACAGAATCATGTCAGAGACAGAACCTGCTCTACCTGCTAGAGGATCTACATGAACACCAAGCTGCCTATCAGTTACATATGTGTAACTTTTTTTTTGTTACTGATTAAAAAACAATCCTAACAGTTCACCTCCAATGAATAGTGTTACTAAAATTAAATAGATTTACTTTGTAAATAGCTTTGAATAGTTTAGCATACATTGAAAGCCTCATAGGTGCTACTTATAAAAATATCTACCATAGTCTTGATGTGATCTAATATCACTAACTTGTTAAGGGAGAATAACAAATTTCATTATCTACATGTGCTGAGTAAGTCTTACTCTAAGTCATTGCAAAACCTATTTTAATTAATGAAAGCATTTCATCTTTATTCATTAGTTTTTTTTTTATTTCTTCAAGTTACATCTCAATCACAATCCCCTCTCTACTCCCCTCTCTGAACCTACCCTCCCACCCTCTTCCCCCTTACAACCCCATCTGCTTCCTTTTGTTTTTTTTTAAGTTTAAGGTATATCATTTTCCCCCCAACAGCTCCCCTTTATCAGTCCAACAAATGGCTCTTTCTCTTATAACAACAAATTCAATACAAAACAATAAAAATAATTAGGCCACAATTATGAAAATTATAAGGCTTAGCATACATTACCAATGTCCAGTTCAATTCTTAATTATAAACATTTCTTAATTCTTATAGAAACATTTACTGAAACATTAGTCAGAAATTTTGACTGTGTTTGCTTCACTATATAAGCTTAAGAAAGTTGGAATATTTTCTTCAGGTTTGAGTGGAAACAATTTGTATAAAAATCCAAGACAGAAGTATTACACTACATGAGGCAGCATATTTCAAAATGTTCTGGAAAAGGTGAGTTATCACCAGTGATCCTCAGAGCTCCCAATACCCCTGACTATTTCCTTTTCTTGTTGTGCAGAGCATTGTATTAGCAAAGGCTTTGCAGTCAAGGAGGTCACGTGTCTAATTCTGGCCAATGAAAAGTGAGCAGAGAAAAAGTCTTGGCTCTTGTTTCTGTCTTGCTTCTTTTTTTTAATTATTCATTAGTTTTAATTCCATTGTATGTATTCTTCCACGTGAGTATGACTACACATGCAAATTTTTGACAATAACTTTAAAAAGTGTCTGTAACCTAACAGCTGGCTTTAAATCTACATTCAATGAAGGAAAATGGGAATTTCATGCCATAGATTCATATAAACTGTGTATCTAGATTCTATATTCCATCTTCTTTAATTCTGTTTACTACAGTGAAAGTTGGAAATATTAAATATTGTTATAAAAAACAGAATACTGTCATACCTGTGAGGGAAGGTCTGTATGACATCTTAAAATTATACTCTGACTTGTAAAAGGTCAGCTTGCTGATGTTCAGAGGATTTCTCATGCAAATGAACACATGGGTTTTTAAGAAGTTTTCCTTCTTGATAAAAATCAATATTTAAAAATATGTTTTACAGTTGTCTAATTATATATTCATTTCAAGGAGTCAGAAAAGGAAATACCCCTATATTTCCTTTTTTACATTTTACATCTAATTTCTTATCTATATATTGGCTCACATTCTACACTGAAAATTGTACATATCTACTGCTATTATTCTTTTCAGCTCATATTTAGGCAGTTGCATTGACTAGATTTTATGTGTATTTAGGAATATATGTGAATATAATTACACTTATATGCATGTAATCATATCAATGAAAAAGAGACAGTTTGGCGGTGAGTAAGGATTGTTTTCTGGGAAAATAGAAGGGGAAAGGGAAGAGGAAAATGAAGCAAGTATATTATGATCTGGAGAGTATTTTAAAATACTTTAAAAATTGTATATATATTATAATTATACAAAAGCATACATGTTGTACCTATATGCCTGAATGCATGCATATATCACTACAGATGTGTGGAGAAATGAAGAGAAATAGTCTCTTTCAACTTTGTGTTGCAGGATTGATATCTTTTGCTTTTAACCACAGAAAACATCTAGTTAGATAGATCAAGAAGTCTATTAATATGCAGACCAGGAAACCCGAATATAAAGATTAATTATTTGCTGTGGTATGATTCCTTTGGGTTTATCTTGGAAACTTCCCCATTTCAGTACTGGAAAAAGTGGCAAGGGAACTTGATCAAGCTGAAGTAAGCCTTAAAGGGAGAAGTGACCCAGAAAATCATACACTCCAGTGAAATGTTCCTAGTTTTCTTGCATTTAATGTCCATTCACTGAGAGAAATCTCTCCTTTCCAGAAGTATGTCTAAGATATACTTTGTTAGAGTGGCCAATGTAACATATGTGTGTGTGTGTGTGTGTGTGTGTGTGTGTGTGTGTATACATGTGTATATATTTTATGTATAAATATATACATATATATAGATACACATATGTATGTGGATGTATTTATATGTATATATCTATACATAAATATATGTACATATATATTTTTCCTTAAGTATATCAGTCTCATCCAATTATAAGTAGCATCATTCATATTAACCAGATGCTGAATGACACTATCTATAACTTCCCAGTGGTTTTAGTTATAAGAGACATACAGAGTTGATGATTCAGAAATCTCAACATGAAGAAATTAGTGTTCAAGTTTAGGCTGAATGAGAATGCCTAGCTAAGGAAGTGACACACTCATTTTATATCTTTCTTGGGTGTTAAAGTGAATATTTGTGTCTGTAAGGACAGAAAAACAATCCCTATGTCTTTTAAAGGTGCTATTCCCATATACAGTTAAACTTTTCCCTGTAGGAAAAGCACAATTTGACATCTCGCCTTTTACCTGTTTTTCTCAGTAGTTCAATTTGGGATTGGCAGAGTATCGACGCATTGCTGTGATACAAGATCTTACTTAGAAAGGTTGAAAACACAAAGGAAAATAACATGAAGCCTGTTATCAGGAACTTTTTTTCCGAGATTGTGTTAAAGGATGCCAAAGTTGACCTTTGGCTCTAGAATACTTCAGAGGTTGTCTGGGGTTACATAGAAGTGCATGTGTGCTAAGGAGAAGTAAATGTTGGGGATATTGAATCACAATTAACCATTTGATCTTAGTTTCATTGTCAAAATCATCCTGAAATTTTTTTTTTTTTTGGCATCCACATTTTAAGAGACATCAAACTAAGCCTGAGAAAAAATGAAAAAATGTGTTCAGACACTCAGGATGCTCTAATCTCAATGCCGCCAAAGTAAAAGATAAGCTCAGGGAGCTTGGAGAAGGCTGGCTAGGTAGGATTTTATGGATAGCTGAGTCTAAATATATGCTAGCAGCAAAGCTGGCAAAGAGCAAGAAAGCAGATGGAAGGCTCCACCTACACACAACATGGTGCCCCAGGAACAGAGTTAATCTGATCCTTTAATTAAAGCAATATTCACTAATGACTGAAAAATGCTAAACCAAGACAATGTCTGAGATTCTTACCAGGAAAATGGGTAAACAAAGTAAGCAGCCATTGTTTCTCCGTGGTGTACAATTACATCCTTTCAGTGAAAGGCCTGTATGTGTTTCAGTGGAGAAAAAATGCACTGCAGGCTGTCTGTCAAAGTGAGCCTACCCAATGATGCATTACATCGATCCTAAGAGAACTTTCAACTTCATTTCCTTTACTGTCAAAAATAACAAGAATATTTAGCTTGATTTTATAACTGGGTAAACTCTTCTATGAAGAACAATGGTGATTACAGTGGCCGCATTGAATCTTGGGCTTTACACATTAAATGTTCCATCATCCGTCTTACGTTTCACTGATGGATGATAAACTGTTTTTCTCTAAAATTTCCTTGACTTGAGAGATGCAGATATGTCTTAGCATTAAAACTAGGTTGTTTCATATTGTGTTAATGTTCAGCTAAAATCCTGAACTACTTTGAAAAAGAAGTGACCTAGTGCTAAGTGCTAAGTTCCTAATAATTAATATTTCTGTGGCTATTTCATGTTCCTGATTAAAAATTAATTGAAAAATTGTGCACAAATGTTTTAGATATCTTTATATATATATATATATATATATATATATATATATGTTCTTCTGACCATTCATTATATGTCAGATACTATACAAAAATGAATTATGTATACTTCCATTTGTTTTAATTTTTGTGGTACTGAGGGTGAAAACACAACCTTCCCCATTGGGTTATGTCACCAACCTCACATAAGTTCTTCTTCAGCACCCCCTGTTTGTTTTAGGTGTATTTTTGTATGTGTGTGTGTGTGTGTTTGTGTGTGAAGCTGGAAGATATCTTGCATAACCTTATTCTTATATGCATACTCTCACAAACAACAAAGTATTAATAAAGATATTAAACTTTCTGTAGCCACCTAGAATCAGCATTCCATCCCAAGATATAAATTAAATACTACTCCTATATATAGTTTTCTCTACTTTAAGTTTCATAAATATATATAATCCTGTTTGTGGATTATTTTGATTGATATAAAGATGTTAGGACCCAATCATGTATTTAGATCAATGTTTCTTAATCTTATGAATGTTTGAATTGTGAATTTTATTTCCATAATTGTATAGAGTAAAAATGGCTACTTTCAAGGTTGGTGTATCATAAACAAATCTACTATGAACACATTTTATGACTATCCCCACTTTCTTCTTTTGTGCATACGCTACAGTTTGTAATTTATGGTTCATACATTGGGGATTTGTTTAGCATCTAGATATTAAATTTTTTTCAAAGTTATTTGAAATAAGTAACAATTTCTGTCTCCAATGCAGGAAATGACTAGCTAAGGAAGTGACACACTCTCATTTCATATCTTTCTTGAGTGTTAAAGTGAATATTTGTGTCTGTAAAGACAGAAAAACAATCCCTATGTCTTTTAAAGGTGCTATTCCCATATACAGTTAAACTTTTCCCTGTAGGAAAAGCACGATTCAACATCTCGCCTTTTACCTGTTTTTCTCAGTAGTTCAATTTGGGATTGGCAGACTATCGACACATTGCTGTGATAAAAGATCTTACTTAGAAAGGTTGAAAACACAAAGAAAAATAACATGAAGCCTGTTGTCAGGAACTTTTTCTCCGAGGTTGTGTTAAAGGATGCCAAAGTTGACCTTTGGCTCTAGAATACTCCAGCCATGCTTACAAGACTTATTATTGTTTTAAGACTTACTATTTTTCCTTTACAAACATTTTAATTATGCCAACAAAATATTTCAATATCTTTTTATCCCATTTTTTGCAGATAAGATAATGTGATATAATTAGTCTATTAATTTTTGCTTGGCTTTACTTAAAAGAAGTGATCCAAAAACTAGACTGTAGTATGTCTGCAAACACCAAGGCAGAGTTGTAGAGAATAAAAATCTCATAAACACCATAAAATAGTTTTATTAATTTGTCTCACTTTAATTACAACCACATAAAACTGTGTAGTTATGTCTCAATAGCAGTAAATAATTTTAATTTTTAGTATTAAGAATATATGAACAATCACTAGGTGATAATGAGATAGAGGCTGTGGGGTTTCTTTATTGGACAAATGTTTTAATGCTTTAGAAATTAATGTCGGGGCACACACATGCTAGATGAGTGTTAGACCTCTAAGCTGAATCCACAGTCTTTGACACGTCAGAGAACTATACATATGTACGGCATTTTTCCCATGTATTTTATCTAGATAGTTAAACTTATATTACATTTCAAGAATCAAAAGTACATGGAAATCCCTGTTTTAATGTACAGAGACATTACTGCACAATTTAGGAAAACCTCAGACGGATTTGAAAGGCAATGGCAATATTCAGGCTGTTTGCTGTGTAACTGCTAATTCATTCAAACCCACTCAGCCTTCCTGTGCTGGATCCATGTGCATCTGACCTTCTATACCTCCAGCATAGCTGTGCGCACTCAGCAGGGAAGACTCTTCTTACAAAAGAAAAATAAAACTGATTTCACAGGTAATGCTCTGATGCTTAATTTATAATCGACAATGACACAGTGTTATGAATCAGAAAGTTTTATTTGAACTCAGCCTAGTACTACAAAAGAAGTGAGGGTGATGGAGATAGAGCCATGCCCAGGATTAGGACCTGGTTGTGAGTTTTAGAGGAAACCATTGTCTTTCTCATTTTGTGCTCTGCTTATGGTAAGCAAATTAATATCCACCATAATGATGTACTGATTACCTACACTGAGCTACCATGTGCATGTTTTATAAGAGTAACCTTTGTCCCTTTATTATTTTCTTTCACTAAGCTATAGATGAAAAGAATGCATTTTTTATCTGCCCCCCCCCATAACTCCAAGATACTGGGAACTTGATTGTACTTGAGCATCTCTTAGTAAAGAAGGGGTTGAATGCAATATGGCACAGAAACTCAGTGGGAATAAAGAAACTGAAGTAAAGAGAAAACGAGGAGTGTTTTAGGTAAGAAAAAGAAGGACAAGCCAAGGCTGTTGAGTATTATTTTTAAAAGGTTCAAAGAAAGGTACTGAAGGACCTTAACTTTCAGAAACAAATTCTGTACTTCTTCAGAAGTAGTCTCACAGTGACTGAGATAACTGAATTATGTTTATTTTATATTACCACTGCAATAAGGGGAAACGCCCATAGGCTACTCAGGCACATTAACAGAAGTAGTTGCCTAACTGCAATGTAGATATAGCAATCATCTGCAAAATGAAAAAAAAAATGTACATTTGAAGTGCATCTGAAATGGTGGTCTCTAACATTTGAACAACACACACTTGCAACTCTTAAACCTTTGTCTTAAAATTCAGTATTTTTAAAAGGAGTACAAATGATCAAAAAGTGGAAATACTGATTAAACAAAGTATATTGGGGGCTGGACAGATGGCTCCATGGTTAAGGAACAGTGGTGGTCTTGCAGGGGACTCAAGTGTGATTCCTAGCACTCACATTGAGTGGTTCAAAACAATCTGTAACTCCAGTTCCAGGATATCCAATGCCTTCTTCTGGTCTCCCTGGGTTCCCACAGACACACAAGCAAGTGCATGAACATATATGCATGTGCAGACACACATATGCATGTGTACAAATGAAATATGTTTTTGAAAGACAAATAGTTTAACCATTAATGCTCTCTGCATTCATTTACTGTATGTAGAAGAAACTGTGGAGAATCTATTAGAAGTTGAGACAAAAGAACTTTCCAAAGCTTTGGCATTGTTTTAAAATGAACCACATAGATGGACTGACTCTTCTCCAAATTGTAACCAACTCTTCACCTATTCTTCAGTAACAACCCTAATTAAAGTCATGCATTTACCACACTGTACTTGTGTGGAATTATTCTTCATTTTGCTTTCCCCCTATCTAGGAAGAACAGATGTTTTAGTTGCCCCAGTAAAAAGCATAACACATCCGTACCTGAGAATCACAGGATAATGAGAAGGATAAACTGAGGACCGTGTCTCCATGTGTGGCCTCCCTGGGACATTTTCACCAAAGCCATAATTTTGCTCACAAGGGATGGAGGCAGACCTTGGGTTCCCTTTAAGTTTTTGAGACTACATGTCTTCCAATCTCTTTCTCACTGGCCTCTGTGTTCCTCATCCTTTGTCACTGAGTGATTTCCTCCTGTCATTGAATGTAGATTTTTTTTTTCTGAAAACTTAAAAGGGAATCCTGTCCTCTCCGGTGAACCCAGAATTTCCTTATGTCTTTTCTTCACAGGAGCAGTAATAATGTCAATTAATGCTCACAAAGCCTTCCTAAGTGAAAGTTAAGGTGATTGATATGTGTCACTTCATTTAAATCTGATGTAGAGTTTGGTCTGCTTAACAGATCTGGAAAAGGAGAGAAAGAAAGAGAGAGGTTAAAACATTCCCAATTACAGATAATTTCCCACTGCTAAGATTGAATTCCAGGTGGAAAAGTTTCAGAGTCTGTGTTCTTAAGGATGATATATGCTGCATGAGCAGAATGTACATATTATTATGTACCTGTGCAAGTGTCTGCTTGTAGACAAGGGGCTGAATGATCATTTGTGTATGACTGTATGAGTGTTTAGTGTGTATGGGAAGATGTGTACATATATGAACAAATGCTTGTGCATATGTGCATAACTATTTTTAAATGAGACTGTGTTTATATGGTGTGTACATGATTGTGTGTGTGTGTGTGTGTGTGTGTGTGTGTGTGTGTGTTCAAGTGCAGGTAGAAAGAGGTGTGTTCCTGAAGGGTAGACCTAGAAAGGTAGGACATAATAATAAACTGATACTTTGAAGTCAAAACTAGAAACTATTAGAAGAGGAAAACCTACTTTTGGTATGTGTGCTGTTTTGTTAAAACATTAGAAAACTTGTTTCCATGTCTTTTTACTTCAAAGCAGCAAAGAAATTAAATGGAAAGGGCTTTAAAACCTTATTTCAAATGATATTGGAATTATAACTTTGTTAAATTTACTAAGTGAATTGTCTTGGGATATCAGGATATGGTTCATTCAGTCATTCATTTCCTGGTCAGCCATTTTCTCAATCTGACCTTGGATTGTCTTCTTCCTGTCATATGGCATGATTTTTTTACTAGTCTTCTGTTTTCACTCGTTTTGAGGTTCATCATAATGACAGCCCACTGATTCAGTCAATTTTGCTATTGACCTCTGGTTAAGCCATATCATACTCTTCAATTCTGCATCATGGAATCTTCTGATATAATCTCTTCAAAGCCAATGTCCTACCGTTAGAGTTAATTTTTCTTAGTTTATTATGTCTTTTTCTCTATGTACCTGTTATTGTCCTTGCTACAATTTAAGGACAATGACATCAAAGCTGCTTTGACCCCAGTGGTCTTAAGCAAGCTGAACAAAATTACTGCCACATGCATGTTTGAGGAAAATAATTCAAAACATTTTCACCAGGCCACCAGGGAGGTGTAGTTGGAAGCATCATATGGACAATTTAAGATAGAGTGAGGAAAAGGGACATGATACCCATATGTTCATGATAGAATCTTGATTATTCTTAGAAATTATTTTGTATTTTAGGAAATATGTGATTGAAATGTCAATTTTAATTAATCCAAAATAAATTAAGTTTATTTTATGCAATCTTTTTGCCACGAGAAATAAACAAGAAAACTTAGATTCTATTGTTTTATCAATCAATCATGCACTTTCTGTCTGAAGGCATATTTTTAAATTATTTATTTATTGTTATATTAATATCTCTATCCACTTTCTAACCCACCAACCCAAGGTATGGGAGAAAGGAAATTAATAGAGACAGAAGATGTAGGACTCTTTAGTTGCAGGTCCTTGAGGAAAATTGTCAGGATTCCAGCAGACCAGCTAATCAGTATACACAGGAACAGATAGAAGCAACAATGGGAATATAGTAATCATCATCAGCAGCAGCAGTGGCAGCATTTTCTGGGCTCTGGAATCAGCAGCGGCTTTAGTATTAGTAGTGACAAAGTTGCTGCAGCCCTGTTGCGGTTCCTTCAGCCCAACCTGGGCCTTGATCTTCAATACTCAAGACAGCAGCAATTCTCAAAGTGTTGTCTAGAGTATTTCTAAGCAAAATAGCAATGAGAAGTGATGAGAAGAGATGCCAAGCAAAAGACTCTCTGTGTTTCCGGGATTTCCATTTATACCCCATCAAAATCCACACAAGAATGTTTTCTAATTGGCCAACCTTACCTCCCCACCCCCGCAGGAGGTACTTCCTGTTGATGTGTTCTCCAAGGAGCCTGTCCCTCAAAGGATGTTTTGCAGCAAAAAGCATGTTCCTTGCACATGACAGTGTGACAGTTTCCAGATGGCAAAACATCACATGCTCTACCATCTCATGCTCCTCTCACAAGTTTGCTTATAGACAGTGCACCCCCACGTCCCACATGAGATCAAAACAAAAAACATATTCATTCAATACTATCATGTTTGTAAAGAAGTCAAAACTTCTACCACATCTGTCATACTGGAAACACAGCTTTTCTTCTAACTTACAGTGCTAGTCTCACTTCTGATACTTTGCTGTTTTCTTTGTGATGTAGAACTCAGATAGGCATTTCATCAGTCCCCTGTGTTCTGAGTGATGGGCAGATATCAACCCCAGTTCTTAATTCATACACTTTAATTTTACTGATGTACATATTAGAACCAATATATTAAGGTTTCCCAAGTCAAAGGCATAGAATTCAGTTTTTTAGACACAGCTTTCAGGACCTAATCCTTTTCCATTCTACAGCTCTTATAACTGGTGCTTAAACTAAGTTATTTCAGGGTTATGAACTTCAATCATATTTTCCTGGCTTTTGATATTCGTGGGTTCTGATTCCATCTCTCCTCATACTTCATTTTATGACCTTATTTCGTTCAAAATTCTATCCAAATTTTCAATGCTCTTGGAAAGCATCTTCTGATTTCTTCCAAATCTTGTCATTACCTGGATCTCTTCAGCATTCTCAAATGTTCTTTTGATGTTCTGCCTAATCTATAGATGCTTGTGAACAAGACCCCAACCTCCCACATTAGCAAACTCTCTGAGAGATGGAACTTGTTGATTATTCCTTGAATGTTATAGACAGGCTAGCCCACATTTAGGGTTCTGAAGAATTTGATTGGCATTATTTGATTTAATTGAAAGTATTTTTTCATGTAAATTCTAAACTGAAACCTAAAAATGAAAATGAACAGTTCCATTTTGTACTGGAAGGAGCTTTAGTGCTAAGATTCAACCCCAAAGCTGGTAGCCAGGCAGGCAAGCCATCTGCTGGTGAACCATGTAGTTCCAGTATTATTTCAAAATAAATTCACATCATGACACAGAATAATAGTTCCATGAGATTTCATTACAGAAAGTAAGCCCACAAGGGTATTTCTGTGACACAGATCTTCTGTTTTCTGTAAAATTGAATATTTTTTTGATTAGGATGGGTTGACAAAATATCTCATCTGTGGGAAATAAGAACATTTTAAATATAGAAATTCATGTTTGGACCCATGAACTCTTTTTCCATAAAAGACATTTTCACATGGATTCAATATATTGTTATATTTTGATATGAGCTACAGAGACGTGAATATCAGTTATCTATGCCAAGGAAGAAAATTCCAATTTCAGAGAGGAATAATGAATGCTGGGGGGAAAAAAGCTGTGCTTTACTACACAGATGTTTAATATCTATAAAGATGCTATGCTGTAAAGTGGTTCCATACTACAAGTAACTCTGTCGAACTTGGCAGACCTCGAGTTCATACAATATGTGGTGCATGAAGTGTTAAAAAGTAGATATATAGGAACTGATAAATTGCCATAATTGGCAATTTTAATATTAAATTTTTATGTTAGCCACCATTATGTTGGTTGTTAGCTTGTTTTTTAAAAGGATGCTTGTTTTTATTCCATGTGTAAGAGTGTTTTGCCTGTGTGCACAACTGTGCACCACATAGTTCCACTGCCCACAGAGGTCAAAGGTGAGCTTCAAGTCCTCCGGAGCTAGAGTTATGAGAGGTTGTGACCCACGTCATGGATGCTGGGATCCAAAGGCATGTCCTCTGGAAGAGCAGCAGTGTTCTTAACTGCTGAGCTGTTTCTGAAGCCCCAGTGATGGTTCATTTTGATTGTCACCCTGCCATAGTCTAGACACTCCTGAGTTGAACATCTCAAGGAACGAGAGTCTCTGTCAGGTTGACCTGTGGACATGTCTATGGGAGGATTTTCTTAATTGGGTTCCTTGACATAGGTACACCCAGTGTGAGCATGTGTAGCACTATTCCCTGGTCTTGGAGTTCTCGGCCGAGTCAGAGGAGAAAAAGACAGTTGAACAGTAAGTGTGGGTTTATGCAATCTTATTCTCTCTGCTCTTGAATATGGAATTGTGAGCTCTTGGCTGTGGAAGTAAGGTGACTAGCTGGTTCAAGTCCCAGCCATGACTTCTGCACAATGATGGAATATAACCTAGAACTGCAAGGCAAATAAATACTTTTCCCCAGGCAGTCGCTTTTGTCTGAACATTCTCTCAAACCAACCATGACTTTCTGTGAGATTGAATCAGGGAAGAATGCAAGGAGAGTGGATGATCACACATAGATACACGTTTCACACGGGTATGTCATCTTAGTTGACATTGAAATAGACTTGATGCTTATATTCCTTCTTCTATAATATCAGATTTCTCTCGCTCTTTCCTGAGTTTTAACAGTTTTGATACAGATCCCATGTGTGTCCAGGAATTAAAGAACAACTGAACAGATAACCAAGACTCTTTTGTTTCCTTGTTACTGACGGTGAATTTCATAGCTCAATAATCTTGAAAAACAGTTAAGGCATATTTGTGGCAACAGTCAGCTATCAGGCAATGGACAGACATTTCTTTGTGGAGGATGTTTTATCATCTAAAAGGAACTGCTGGTGACTGTGATTGGCTGATTTTTCTTAAATTTGCATAAACAAGTCTTTTGTTGTCCTGTGTATCTAAAAGATTTGAAAACATATAAAGCATTTGCCATTTCTCAAAAACTGTGATATTTAAAGATGATTTCCTCATTCAGAGCTAACCTAGAATAATCACTTTTTTTAGTAAAAGCATGTATTTAATCCCTGCACTTGTTTTTTTTTAATGTTTATTTATTATTTCAAGTTACATCTCCATCACAGTGCCCTCTTTCCACCCTTCCCAGTCTCACCCTCCCACACTCTACACCCTATCCCTCTGTCCTACTCCTCCAGAATGGAGTGTCCCTAAATATCAGTCCCCAGCCCCAGTTCAGCAGTCATATGATGGCTAAGAGATTCCTCATATACTGGGGGCCTACATGGCAACATCACTAGGGCAAAGTGTCTAATTAATAGGTTAAAAAAAAGTCTATGTTCCTTTTGGTGCATTGGTTTTAGTATATTTATACTGTACTATATGGCTAAAATCCAATTATAACTGAATAGATGCCATGTTCATCCTTCTGAGTCTTGGTTAGCTCACTCAGGATGAGCTTTTCTAGTTCCATCCATTTGGCTGCAAATTGCATGATTTCCTTGTTTCTGATAGCTGAGTAGTATTCCATTGTATAGATGTACCACAATTTTTTTTTATCCATTCTTCAGTTGAGGGACATCTGGGTTGTTTCCAGTTTCTAGCTATTACAAATAAGGCTGCTATGAACATAGATGAGGAAATATCTTTGTGGTTTTTTGAAGAATCATTTGGATGTATACCCAGAAGTGATATGGCTGGGTCTTGAGGGAGAGCTATTCAAGTTTTCTAAGATATTGCCAAAGACACTCTCATTCGAACAAAACAGCAATCTACAGATTGGGAAAAGATCTTTACCAACACCACATCTGACAGAGTGCTAATATCCTTAATTTACAAAGAAATCAAGAAATTAAATGCAAAGAAACCAAATAATCCAATCAAAAAAAATTCACAAAGGAGGAATCCCTAATGGCTGAGAGACACTTGAAGAAATGCTCAACATCCTTAATCATCAGAGAAATGCAACTCAAGAAGACTCTTAGATTCCATCTCACACCTGTCAAAATGGCTAAGATCAAAAACTCAAATGACAGCACATGCTGGTGAGGTTGTGGAGAAAGGGGAACCCTCCTCCATTGCTGGTGGGAGTCCAGGCTTATACCACCCTGCACTTGTTTTAACATGCACAGAACTGCCTCTCCCTATTGCATTTCTAACAATTTGCCTTCCAACAATACCATAAATTTTGTGTAAGACAGTTTCAAAGTGTCATATTCTGTGTGAGCAGTCTCTCAGCAGGAGGAGGTAATGGACTAGACATGTGTTCTTGAAATCAATGGGAAAAGGTTCCATGGAGCTATTGTTGCACTCTGAGTAACAGAGGGCCTTTGGTACTTCTAACCAGCCTCATGATGATTCAGTACCCAGGCTGGAGTGGCCATGTGCATAATACTATGCAAAGTTGTCACTTCACTCTCAGAAATGTCTTGAATTAATCCTTACCAGTCATAAAACTGCCCTCTTAGAAGCTGCTTCTAAAGTTTTGTGCCTGTGCTTGTAGTAAGTGCACTGCTTGAAATTGTAAAAACAGCCCTTCCTTTGTACATGTTTTCATCTTGAAAGAAAATCCTGCCATGTTCTCATGGGATGAGCAGTTGTGTTTAGGGAAGAATGTTGTTAAGTAATTATAGCAGCTTGAAATGAATTTCTTTCACATCCACAGGGGAAAATCATGTGCTGAAGTTTTCCTTCTATTGCTACCAATTTCTGATACTTACATACGATATATAAGATCCATTAGGTAGTATAATTTTGAGACAATCGTATCCAATAGGAATAATAATAATAGCTAAAAATATTTGATTAAGCAATTCATTGTAATAAATGTTCTTGTCTCTCCTTCCCCCAAACAATCTTTTGGAAAAATGACATTGTGATAATGATGGTGAAAGATAAAATTAGCAATAAAGGTTTAGGTAGAGAGCCTGCTTTTTTCCAGAACTCTTCAGGCATCCTCAAATAGTGTACTCACATTCACATGGCCACCACTACACACACACGGACGCTCACACTCATACACACACACACACACACACACACACACACACACACACACACACATTTAAAAATAAATCTTAAAATAATTAGACTTTAAAGTACCATTTTTTTAAAACTTTTGGTTTTAACTTTTGGTGAAGTCAGGGTTTGTACATACTAGCTAAGCACGTACCATGACTGTTCTTCAACCCCTGCCTCAAAGGTTAGGCTCATGGTAGATTTTTTGTTTGTTTGTTTGCTTGGTTGGGTTTTGTTTGGTTTTTTTGGGGGGGTTGTTTTTTGTTTTGTTTTGTTTGTTTTTTTGTTTTTGTTTTTCAAGACAAGGTAGCCCTGGCTCTCCTGGCCTCGCTTTGTAGACCAGGCTAGCCTCAAACTCACAGAGACCCACCTGCCTCTCCCTCCCAGTGTTGGGATGAAAAGCATGTGCCACTACGCTCGCTTGACTGACTCATGGTGTTTATTCAGTGTTCTGGGTAAAAATCAAACTGCTTTCCATACCACAAAATAGTATGTTTTAAGAAGAACTCATTCTGTGATTCTTCGTTAGGGGCAGACAGACTCTGTTCTTTCTAAGATTTTTCAGTGTGAAATATTTTCATTTTCTAAACACAAGTATCATCTAGAACCTAGGTGATAGCTGGAAGGCCCTGGGCCAAGTTTCAAATAAAGCTGATTTATAATTTCTATATTCTAACTTTTCACTTAGGATTGTAAGATTTGTTCTTCATAGTTTGTAATACTTCATCTCAAGTATAATTGTATTGTGTAAGTAAATCATATTCTGAACATATCAAATTTGTATGGAATTTTAATTTGACACTGACTAGTAATTTTCTCTTTAGGATTATGGAAGGATCCTTCATTATAAAAGACTGAATTCATGGGCCAATGAGAGCAGTGGAACAAGACAGTAAGGTGAGTAGTGATTACAGTCTCATGGAGTTGTAACATTCATGTACTTTTTCTCCCCCTTAGAAGAAAAACAATACTTTGGGCCTGTATTTCCCATTAAATTCATTTGCTGTGTCTAGAGTTTAATTTGTGAGTAATGTTCAAAAATCTTTAAGTAGATTTTTTTTTTAAGGTTTTTCGAGACAGGGTTTCTCTGTGTATCCTTGTATGTCCTGGACTCACTTTGTAGACCAGGCTGGCCTTGAACTCACAGACATATGCCTGCCTCTGCCTCCCAGGTGCAGGGATCAAAGGCATGTGCAATAGATTTGTTTTTCATATGAGGTATCTAAGCCAGAAAGAAGAACAGGGAGTTAATTTGAGAGTTTACAAAAGTCTTTCTCTAGAAGGGTGAAATATTGGGACTTTCTCCCAAAGTACATTTACAATAAGCAAACCTTTGACTCTGTTTAGATTTATTATTCCATATTGATTGGGTCATTCTCTTGGAGACCATCCTGGTGGTAAAATGTGGGAAACTTTGCATCTATCACAGTGTCAAAGAGCTGTCAGATACGCTGTTCCTTTTGAACCTGGTCGGTCAGAAAACCTCAGTGAAGTGTTACAGGCACACCTTTGACATTTTCTGGATGAAAATCAACATGCTGTTATGTGTTTCTGAGGTGAGGCTCATGATTCAATTACAGAAATGGATTTAGAACTTTAGAATCACAAAATAAGAGTTAAGATAAGAATTTGACCAACAGCAGCATCATTGAGAGGAAAGAGAAACAGTCCACTTGTCTCACAATAATTTGAAAAATGGAAAGAGAGTAAGATAGAACCTTTATTCTATAGCAGCTTAAGTAGAATAGGAAGGATTTATATGGAAGAATCTATTGTGTAGCATGCTGAGTAGATGAATCCTGAGAGGGATTTTCTCATATTCTCACCACAGAGTGCTTTTGATATTTGAGCTTATGCAGATGTTCGCTCACTGAAGTTATTTTTCATTATATTAAAATAATTATATCTCCAAAGTCTTTGTAATGCATACAAGTATAATTTGTCATTTTCCAGTGAAAAACTCTAGACATTTGCTTATAACCTTTAAAAATCACCCAATTTAGTAGTTAAATGTATGTTGCCTATTACACAAATAAAGAACCATTCATGAGAATGCTGCTTTGTAGGAGGACTGATATAATTTTGAAGATAAAGTTTTAAAATAACTCATCTCTAATCACAAATTTGATTTAAAGATCTACTCCATTTTCTAGAATATTGACTACCCTTATTTGGTTATTGAATGTAGGTAAATGAAGCTTAGAGTTCCAGTCCTAACTTTCATTCCTAGTGGAAGAATACTTAGGGCCCCAAACAATAGTATATTTCAGATCAGTTTTCCATTCAAAGGATCACAAGAAATGCAGATAAATGGAAAAATTATAGAAAAAAGACAAATCTGGAGCCTAAAAATTATTGCTGTTTAGAGTTCACAGAAGGTTCTTAATGAATTGTCTCAGGTCACTCCGATTAGATGATATAATGGATACTTTATCATTTTAAAAAGTATTAGTGGATTATGAGGTTATGTGTTTGCATGTGTGACTGTCTGGCTGGGTAAAGAAGCAATAATAAACAAGGGCTAGAGGATGAACTAGCAGTTAAAGTGCTTGCTGCTCTTACAGATGAAGTTAGGTTCCCAGCACACACATTGTGGCTCACAACCAGCTGTAGCTCCATCTCCGGGGATCTGGCAATGTCCTTTGGCTTCCAAGAACACTACATTCATGTGCACATATACACAGACACACACATCTACATATCACTAAAAATAAGATCTTAGAAAAGGAACCCAATAGGCAGACACACCTCAGCTAAATGGTTTTCAAAGAACCATTTCACACGTGAGGGTTCACAATCCTCTAACTTTCTATGTAAAAACTTCTGAAAGTTGATATCTACCATTCTTTGTGTGTGTCTTTTCACTCTCCATTTGTGGTAGGTGTGTGTTTTTAGACACTGTCTAAAAAATTCAAGTCCATTATATGAACTTGTTAGACATAATAAAGGTCATAAAATATAGTATGTATAAAAGCTTCTTTGAGAGATTTTTTGGCAATTTTTTCCTGTGTGTGTGTGTATGCACGTGTGTGCATCTGTGTGTGTGTGTGTGTGTGTGTGTGTGTGTGTGTCTTGAACTTAATATAAATAAAATCTTCCCATCAGCAGTTGTTGTATTTATAGGCACTATTAAGTAGCTAATTAGGAAGAACACAGTTAAGGAGAGAGAGCTCAGTGACAGTGCAGAAACCTCTCTGATAGATTCTTCAATTACTTAACCTCGCCAAGGTTTCTCTTTTCTTTACAGATATTATGTTAGTTAACTTTTCAGACCATAGCACATTGCGTATCTTATTTAACTCTTAAAAGTCATTTCATAATAATCAAATCCAGGACCCCTGAGTTTCTATAAATCAGTGTAGCTGTGTCCTAGTAATACTTTACTACAGAAGCCAAGGGCTGATTTCGAGCTGTGTTCTATATTTTCCATGGCCTTGAATGAATTCTAGATTCATCTACACTGAAAAAAATCATGTCATAATAAATATATAGAACAGGTAATTTATTTAAAATAATTTACATCAATAAGTACTAGCACTAGTTTTTTCAGTTATACTAACTAGTCTAGGATAACAAACTGATAAGACAGAATATATCCAAAAGGCCATAAAGAGTCTTATATGAAAAGGTGGAATGAAGTCTTGACACAGTCATACTGTGGGATGCAGGTCCAGGAGCTCTCAGATACTTTCTACTCTATTAGCTTGAATTCTGTCAGCCTAGGAAAGATGGAGATATATTCAGGAATCTGACTCCAGGGGCACTGTAAGCTTCAGCTTCCTCCCTCCCTGCTTCCTCTTTGATAATGAAGAAACTTCCTCTGGAGCTAAACAAGCCACTTGTTTATGATTTATAAATCTGAGCCATTGAGTATCAACAAACAAGTATGACTGCATACTAGTAATATTTTACCAAAGCAGGCAAGGGCTGGATTTAAGCTGTGTACTGTATTTTCCATGCCTTTGAATGATATGCACGGGGAACACCGGATGTATCTATACTGGAAAAAAATCATTCTTTATTGATAAGAGAAAACTTTCTAACACTTAAGCATAGTAGGAAATTCATGCTTATGGTCACACTAACATTCTTGTATACTATGTACCTACAAAGCAAAAGTGAGGTCAGGAATCAATTTCTGCAGAAAAACTAATTCTGAACCCTGGTGAATATGGCCTTCAGACCATTCTCATCTCTGTTGTGAGGGGAACACCTCGCAGACTGAGCCCTCCCTCAGGAAGCTGCAGGATCTAGCAGGAGCCTTGGTGGCTAATTTTCAGGGGAGACAAAGGAGACTACAATAAAGCCTTTGGTATTAAAACTCTGTGTGTGTGTGTGTGTGTGTGTGTGTGTGTCACTGGCGATCTTTCTAAGGGTATTATAAGAAAAAAGATTCTGGTATAAAAATAAGGTAAGACTTCATGTAAAGGATATTATTTCAGATTAATTTGAAAAGAATGGGCTGACAAGGTGGTTCAGCAGGTAAAGAGGCTTGCCTCCAAGCCTAATAACCAGAGTTGGAACCCCAGAACCCACATGGTTGAAGGAGAGAGCAAGCTGATATAAATTTTCCTGAGATCTCACCATATATACTGTGGTGGGCTCTACTCCTCCAATGATAATAACTAATTTTCAATTGAAAGTTTCTGCTAGACTTCAGCAGACTATCCCAGAAACAGATTGGTTGTGGGGAAGGCCTCTCTATCCATAGGTAGATGATCATCCTGAAGAGGGAATGCTCTGACAGCCTCTTCCTTGTCTTCCAGTAGTCACTAAACAGGGGAAAATGAAGTGACAAGTTTGTGTCAGCAAGGTACCTGAAAGGAAGGCCAGGCTCTGAAGAATGTAAGCTGGGTTGCTCTCCAGGCAGTCTTCCAGGAAGGAAGCCAAGAGACCACATGTTTACAGTGTCTAATTACATCACTCATATTATATGTTTAGGGTGTGACATGCTGTAGTCATTTTGAATGTTCAGGGAACATTGCTTGGATATTCTAGTAGTGAATGAATATAACACTGTAGATCAAAGGACCCTGCAGCCTCTGTTCCCACATAAGACTGAGAATCCATGGACGCTGCTATGTCCTGCTGCCATCACTGACTGTTGGAGTAGGTTGCTGCTGCTTCTCCAGCCATGTGACAATATTAACTGGAAAAAAAAAAAAAAAAGGTGGTTCCAAGTATATACGTCTCTTCCCTGTGGGAGAGCCAAATATCTCAGAGGCAACAATGCACCTTTCCACTTGTATTTTATGGTTCAGAAATGGATCATATGACCATGTCTTCATGGAAGAGGGAGCAACCTTTGACTTTGTTCCTCACATTGAAGCATGACAGGGTGAGGTGAAGTATACCTACAGACTCCTGCAGGAGTCTTGAAATATTTTATGATATTTTACAGATATATGAAAGGTGATTTTAGTCGATCTTTATCATACCTATTCCACAGCCTGATAAATACAATATACTCAATTTATGGTGAGAAAGAAAAAAATCAATTGTCTTTTGAGAGAAGTAAAGGAAAGGCGTGTCAGATCTAAATGACACTGGACAGTCCTGTCAGAGAGGGATGTTATAAAATATTCAATAGCATCTCCATTTGAAACTCTGTTAGCATCTTTTTAGATTTAATACTTATTTATGAGTGGTGCATTATAACTCCAAAATGTAATAAGACTTCAGAGGGATTTGCCATCAAAAGATCTGAAATATAATTCCAAATTCACCATTTATGGGCTATTTGGCTCTATTAAAGTCATTTACCCACCCAGGACTCCTGGCTCTTTCATCACTTCTAAAATAAGAATGATAATATTTGTCCTTCACACTATGTAGTTCTGTTACAAGGCCCAAATGAGGTGGTATTTTTACAATTGCCTCATCAACTACAAAACACTAGAGGCTTTTTTTTCCGAACCACCCAACCTGTTCTCCTTTCCTTCAGTCTTCTGTGTATATCCACATAAAAATCACCCTTCCACACCAAGAAGATGACAGGGAAAATCTAGAGAAATCCCCAGGTATCTGATAGTTTCCATTACACAGTTTGTATTTTCCCAGCTTGGACTAAATTCAGTGACAATATTAGGTGCTATGTTGTTTAATGAATCTAAAATTTATCACTTCCTAAGCTCTTATCTCTGACTCCAGACACTGTGAAAGCCCATCAGATGCTATTGTTTAGTTTATGGGAACAATGAAGTTTCACAAAGAGACAACCTGGTCTTGAAACATGGTCCTTGGGTGTTCTAACTTTGGGGCCACTAAAGGCGAGGAGAAAGCCCCCTCTTAGGAGGAGTGCTGGAGATATTGGGAGTGTAGAATGTCATTGATATTCTGCTCCACCCACTTTCTACCAATTAACTTAAATATTACATCAGTTTGTATTACATTGTATTGTATTACATACATAAGTTTGAACCACCTATTATTAATAGTACTACTTGGAGGGATTAAATAAACTGTAAGGTAGCCTGAAGGGAAAGGGGACTTGATTGCTTCAGGTTCCAAAAATTACAGTCATCAAACCGGGCCACATCCTCCAGGGACTTCCCAGCTTATTCACTAACTTGTGTAAAGGAGAACACTAGTTCTCCTCAGGGTAGATATTTTCTTACTGTGTCTCAGTAGTCCTGGCAGCGACAGTTCTCAAAGTTCACTACCATTATCCCAATTTGTTTCCCAGCTGGGAATGATTTGCCTGTATCCATAGACTACATCATGGACCCTTAGTTGTACATTATTATATATATGGATACATTGCCACAATAGGTCTACTGGGTTTATTTGTTAGGGCTCCTGCATCCATTCCTTTTGAAATCTTTGATGTGATGATTCAGCTTTCCCTCTGGCTAACAGCTGTGTCAGACGGATGTCCCTTAGTGTCAGAGGGATGCTCTATACTCTGGACCATTGCTAAAATCTGTACCGTTGCTAAAATCTGGACCATTGCAGAAATCAGGACCATTGCTGAAATCTGGACATTGCTAAAATCAATAATATATGATTTTTTTCCTTTGAAGTATTTATAGAAACAAGATCTTATGAAGCATTTTTAACATCTGTGACTCTTTGCTACTGACTGACTCTATTCAGGATACTGTGACATCAAGTATGCCTCAGCCTCAGCCACATGATAGACATTTCCCTCACCCTTAGGTAGCTCCAGATAGAGAATTTTTTAAAGGAAAAATCTCAGAGATGTTACAGAAGTTCATAATACACAATTTCTAAGTACTTTTTTTAACCTCTAAATCATGCCCCAAAAAACGTTCCACAGATGACATACTTATTATTAAACTACATACAGAAGTGATAATTCTTACCTCTTATTTTTATGTTGTTTTTCTGGAAAGCTTGGAGCCAAAGTAAAATCACACTTAGAATGATATGCGAAAAGCTTAGATTTGTGGGTTTAATTTCACATATTTTCTTCCTCATTTCCTTAATTTTTTTGTCAATATGACACCTTTATTCATAACAAAAGAGAGTGAAGAATAGAAAAAAATATTGTAATACACAGAATAAGTAAAAAGTAAATATATACAGAGCTTAGAATTGTAATTTAAAAGGAACTATTCTTGTTATTTAGACACACTTTCTCTAGCATTGAATGTATTTTCCCTCAGTGTGTCATGCTGGATCATCATACTGTGAGCCCCCACAATTATCTTGTAGCAGCATGGCCTATACTTTTCTTATATTTTTGATTGTGAGCCTAGCCTTTAACGGCTGAGCCATCTCTCCAGCCCTGGCCTATACTTTTCTATATCTAAAGTATCTGCATGTTGACATACTCTCTCTTCCCTCCTTGTTGCTAAGAACGAGCATGTCCCATTTTGTTGCTGTAAGATCTAAGAAAAATCAATGGTTTTTTTATAAGAAGTTGTCACTAACCTGAAACCGAACTTTTAAGTTATTATTTAACACTTATTTATTACT
>CAJQZJ010031879.1:2368661-2417150 GCA_907164525.1 Lophiomys imhausi
TCCCTTCCTCCCTTCCTCCCTTCCTCTCTACCTCCCTCCCTCCCTCACTTCCTCCCTCCCTTCCTCCCTTCCTCCCTTCCTCCCTTCCTCTCTACCTCCCTCCCTCCCTCATTTCCTCACACCCTTCCTACCTCCTTCTGTATCTCTCTTTCTTTCTTATTTTTTCTCATATTGCTTCGTTTGGGCGTTTCTTTCCCTTTCTGGTACTTTGTTTGTATATTATAATTTCCAATTTTATGTTTCTATGAGTTTTGTTTTCATTTATTTGTATGTCTCTGCATATGTATGTATTTTGTGTCCTTTTTTGGTTGTTGTTGTTGTTGCTATCCTTTATTGTGATTGTTTTATTTTGTCATTTGGTTTATTTTCCTATTTGTTTATTTTGTCTATCTGCTTGGTTTTTTTTCAAGAGAGAGAAAGAATGCTTGGAGTGAGAGGACTGGGGAGGTGGGAAGCATCTGGAAGGAGATAAGGAACAGGGAAACCATGATTAGAATATTACACGAAACAAACCCTGTATTTTAAATTTTAAACGGTTATTACATGGTTAACATGGGATATTGTTTCTGTTGTATATACACATGGAGAGAGTAGTCCACAGCACTATGAAATATTGATTTTTGTTCTTGGAATTGGAGATGAGTCACCGAATTTGATGGTTACTTTTAGCTGTCAACTTGGTTCAACCTGGAACCACCTGGGAAGAGAGTCTTCGGTAGAAATTATCTAGATTGCATTGGCCTGTGAGAGTGATTGTCTTGATTGTTATTCATGTAGGAACATGTAGCCCAGCATGGGCAACTCCATTCCCTAGTCAGGAATCATGAACAATGTAAGAGGGTTAAAAGCTTCATGGAAGCAGGCAGACAAGCAAGCAAGACTCCATGAATTTATTCTCTCTCTGATCTTGATAGAAGATGTGTTTCAGGTTCCTGCTTGGACTTACCTATAATAGTGAACTGAAACCTGGAATTTTAAGCCAAATAAAGCTTTGATTCTCTAAGTTGCTTTTTGTCAGAGTGTTTATCATGGTGACAAAAGTGAAACAAGGATGCTATCCAATCATTGGTCATTGGATAGAGAGGGAAAATTGTCACAGTGGTACTGTGACATGCTGGGTTGGTTTGAGTAGGATGATCCAGTAGATAATCACATGAGTTGTGAAGGACTGGTTAGTGACACAGAGTCAGAAAGTAGATAAGATAAAGCTGTAGTCAGAGTGACATTTGGCTCTGTAGACAGAGTGATTGATTGAATAACTACTATCACACATTTTCCTTTGGGATACCCTGAGAAGAAATGAAATGGGAAGAGCTGATGGTAGGAAATTCGCCCATAGTGCCATCAAGAAATTAAATACCTTGCTCTTCTCAGCTATAGGGACATGTATCAGCACTGTATTTAGTGCTATTGGAGAAAAATGACATGGGCGAGGACCTCTCATACAAACAGATCTTCTCTGTTTTATACATTTCTAACTGGGGAAATGCTTTCCCCCTGACTTTTGCTTTTATATCTACTCTGAAGATATATTGTTATCTGAACATAGTATGTTTGTCCTGGGTCTATCTATTTAATCTAAAGGACTACTCATTTGTTCTATGATATTTCTTCACTCTTAGGGTATCTTCTTCTTACCAAGGTTTCCTAGTCTAGAGAGTCATCATTGCAGGATTTCACCTTCTGTTTTGTTTCTGAAATTGTCCCCATTCACCTTGAGACCATCATCTAAGGAACAAGAGTCTAAAGTCTTGGTATCCCTACCTACATAGAGTAGATTGTAATGTCCCCTGGAGGAGCTGTGTCAGGGTGCAGAAGTCGGTTCAAGCTTGTATCTGGTACTCATCTCCCTGTCAAGATGGCTATAAAATGCTAACAAAGCACTCTTTCTAATTTTAGCAAGAAAAAAATGTAGTTTTATTTTTGTATTTGAAATTAAGTATAACTTATAAGTTGTAGCCATATTCAGATAGATGCAATGCACAAATAAATTATGAAATAAGCATGAAGATGCAAAATCTTTATGTACCATCCATGATTTACCTTGAAGTTAACTGACTTTGAGTGCCTCAGCTTCTTCAACTATATGTATATCCTCACCTGTTCTTCTGAAACTACAGCTTGTATTTTTATTCCCTAAGGTTTAGTCAGCTACCCATATTCTTAGTCTGTTTGCTTGTGTGTTTGTTAGTTTTGGCCAAACTTCTAAAATCTCACTTGTTCATGAATATATTTTACACATGGCATCTTTCTTTTATTTTTTTCTTTTTAAAAATTATTTGAAAATTCCGTGAATGTTTACACTGAAATAGGATATATACCCTCTCTCTCCCACGAGACCCCTCTATATCTACTACAGTCCCCCTTCCTAACTCAATATTTTCTTTTTTAAAAATATAGCACAATTAAGAACTGAGCCCAATTACTTTTGTTCCGATGTACAGGGTATGGGGGCATTCAGTACGGTATGAAAAAACTGCTAATATCCACACCCTTAAAGAATAATGATTTTTGTCTTCTCCTGCTGCTACTGGGACTCCGTCATAAGGAATTATGGATAGATGGCTTGATGTCATGCAGTTCTTGTGATAGTTACCACTCCTGATGTGAGTTCATGACTGCAAAACCTCTGCCCTATGGAGAAGACAACACTAAACAGAACCACTTCCTTTCCCATGACCTTATAGTTTCTCTCCCCTTCTCTGTGATGTTCTCTGAGCCTTGATAGGGAGCATGGAGCCTGTAAAGATGCCCCTTGCAGACATATGTTTCCTTAAGAACACTTTCTCTTTATGTCGGTCTCAATGTGATTTCAACTCTCAGGTTAGTGTTTTAGATGGAAACATATTGAAGACATTATATTCTGTCTCCTGAGCCCCCCAAACATTTTTTCTCAAATACAAAAAAATTACATCCCTTTCCCATAAATGGTCTCAGCTCACTGCAGCATCAATTTTAAAATCTAAGTGTAAAGTGTCTTCTAAATTCAATGTACCTGACTCAAGGTATGACTCACCCTTAGGAAAGCTTCCTTCTAGCTAAAAGATCTTGAAAACACACTCTGTGCTTCAAAAATTGTGGCTTTGTGAACAAAGGATAGATATTCTCACTCTGTGCCAGGTATAAAGATAAGGAAGGGATAATAGGTCCAGAACTCCCAAAGACAGATGGAGACTCATGGCTCACTTCTTTCCATCTTCTATACTCACTGAGCCAGATGTTGGGTTCCCTTCTAAGGCATCCACCCAGTCCAATGGCTTATCTTGTTCCAGAACTCTCTTGAGTTTGAGTTTCATCTCCATGACTGTTAATAAAGGTACAGGTCTCTAAGTGCCTGGAAGGTAGTCTTTCTTGTCTTCACTGAGCATTTCCCTAGTGTGGATCCCGATGGTGGATCCTTCCTGTTGTTTCCAATTTCATTGCCCCATGTATTTGCCACCACAACCTGGTTTGCTGGGGCCTGAGGCTGTCACAGACAGCCTCTGAAACTGAAGCAAAGGAGCCATATCTCCACAGTTCTTATACTTCATGTATCTGTATATAAATACTCAGTATACCCTTCCGAGGAGGG
This sequence comes from Lophiomys imhausi, assembly GCA_907164525.1. Lineage (NCBI taxonomy): Eukaryota > Metazoa > Chordata > Mammalia > Rodentia > Muridae > Lophiomys > Lophiomys imhausi. Next base: position 2,372,233 of record CAJQZJ010031879.1, read on the forward strand.
TTTAACCTACAATTGGCTGGCTTAAGCAACAGGAGGAGAGCCCAGGCGCACCGTAGTATGGGACAACTTTGGAGAATACATCGGGGACAAGAGAGATTTACCTATTTGATGCCATTGTATATGATACAAATATTTCCTCTCTCCAAATTCCACCTTTCTCTTTCTAACAGCAATGCCCCCTCTGACTTTTATCATATATCCAGGTCTATACTTTTTTCAACATCTTTCAGGATCTTTCCTCTTTCACATATTGTGGTGGAGTCCCAGTACATCTGTTCTCTTTGCCTATGCTCCTCTCCCTTCCCTCATTTGGTCCAAAGACATATCTCACCTCTGATTTCCTTGTGTCAACAGAGGTCGGGATTCATATGCACAGCTGCCTAGGAACTTACTCTACAGCATTGCTCAATAGCAATGTTTAGACCTTAGTGCAAGTTCTATACTTTCTCTTCTCCAACTAATTCTTGTTTCTTTCCTCTTCATGCCAAACATCATTTTTTCCAAAAATATAGGCAACAGTTAATTTATTATATTCTTAATTCATATTGTATGAATCTAATATTTCTGCAACACACACACACACACACACACACACACACACACACACACACACACACACATATATAGTAATAGGTCCATATATATTGCTGTTTCCCCTCTATTTACTAGTAGAGAAAAGATACCATCTTTTATCTGAACTCTGGTATTTTCACCTGGAACAGCCTGTCTTGTCTCCCGGGTTCTCTGCTTCTCAGTGTGTTTTTGTACTATGTAATCTTCTAGAGAACATGAAACTTTTTTTGTCTCTGTTGTTGAACTAAAGCCAAACCATTGCTTTTATGTACACATGGCCTTCTCTGACATTTTTGAAAGATCTATAATTTACCTGAGAGTACTGAGCCAGCTACTTACCACCTATGGCTCCCCTTCCATCCCTGGCTTGTGGCTACCAATATAGCTAGCATTATTTTTATTTTTTTGTGCCCACTTATATCCATATTCTACATTAATATATATTTTTGCCTCCTCTTTGAGGAATATAGACCCAAATCACTAGGCAATACAACATTAGTTTGATTCACGTGTTGTTCAAATAGGATTTACAAACTAAGGATCAAATTAAAGTATTTACAAAACCATTGCTAGTGCTGAAATCAATGAAAGGAGTTTATATGGAAAACAGGAAAGCCAGCAGATACAGTCAGGAACAAATCACCTGATGTACCAATTATGAGACATTTGTCTACTTTTTTTGTTTCTGTGATCAGAACAAACTTCCTTCTGTGGTCCTATAAAGGTGATTCCCAGAATTTGTACTATGATTAAGAGAAATAGTTCCTCAGAATTGACCACTTGTATATTCAATGTGGAAAAATGTGGGGAAAACGTAAGTGTCATGAAAACAGATGCATTGCTATCTTGTGAGGGGAGAGTGGAGAGGTGGTAGAGTGTGGGGAGGTGAATTCAGTCACAGTACATGATGCATTTCAATAAGAATGTCTCCCTGAAGCCTACCACTTTCTACAGTGAACCTATAGCAAGAAAAAGCAATTTAAAAATATACAAATATGACCTACAGGCATGCAGCATCAATGGTTCCCTTCTTAGAATTCATCTGCTAAAGCTGCTCTGCCAGATGCCATACAGATGCTGTAAAACCCATCACTGTTAATCCACTCACATGCAGCCAGATAGTCATGCAGAGTTTCATGTCCTGCCATAGACCTTCCTATCACTCTCCATCCTCACAAGGTTCCCTAAAGTTTAATAAACAGTTTGGATCTGAGAACGAATTGCAAGGTCCTTTTGAACAGGTTTGACGGTGAAATCCCCTGGAGTCTGCTTTAAGACCCTGAATTTTGATTCCCGTGTTTACATATCCCAATGCAGATGTCAATGGGACTTTTTTTCAAGTCCCCAAGTTGATTTGTTAATATAATAGTTTTGTTAGTTCTTTGAAAATATCTTACAGTGTATTTCAATCATATCTACTGCATCCCCCTCCATATGTTCTCTCAGCTATGTTCTCTTTTTTTCAACTTTGTGTCCTATTTCTTCTGATTCATAACCCATTGAACCTCATTTGTGAGGTTCATAATTCTGGGTTTGGAGCAATCCATTGGACTGCGGTCAACTCAGCAGATGCTATACATTTAAAGAAAACCAACTCTCTCTTTCCCAGAAGCCATTAACTGTCAATAGCTTCTCATTTTTTGTGGGTATTCATGATCTCCTTATTCCTCTGTGCTAGAATTTTGACTGACTTAATACTGTGGAAGGTCCACAAGGACCACAGGTACTGTGAGGTTTTGAGGGCATCAATCCTGCCATATCCAGGAGATTCTATTTCAGTTAATCCCCCCCCCCCAGTTCCTTCTCCCTCTTTCATGATAGTCCTTAATCTTTGTCAGGCAGGTAGTCATTTAGATCTTCCATCTGTGACGGAAGACCCTTAACTGACTTATTCTCTGAATTTTGACTAGATGTGAATTTCTGTGTTAACCACAAGAAACATCTCTGATGAGGTCTGAGAGATGTATTGAACTATGGGGATAAAGATATGAATTTAACTAAATAATAGTAGCAGGTTCACTGTGGGGCCTGTGTTCTCCCCAACTCTGGGTTCCTAGCTAGATTTGCAGTACCAGTCACAATTGTCCTCCTGTAGAATGACCCTCAGATTCAAGAAGAAAATGGTTGGTTAGCCATATTGGTCATGTCATTGTTTCATAATTGCATCAATGGCATGCCTTATCATGCCTGTCATGGTTGCAGTGCATCATCCTAGTGAGGAGAGACACTAAACAATAAAGTTCTGTTTGCATCCTTTTCTTGGCCAAATGGATTTCAGAAAGTACACATCTACATAATTAAAGGAACTGCCTCTTGATGTTTTCTTGAACATTTTAGATCTTATACAGTGATTAACTACACTTTCTTGCTCTGGATTCAGCTGAATAGTCATGCTATTAAAGAAGAGGAAGATAGACCAAATGTGACCTGTGCAAGAAGGCCCTCTGCTGGCTCCTGCCTCAGTGTTTGACTTGTCTTGAAGCCATATGTCTTCTAGTTTATTTTTCTCTGCTACGTTTTGTTGCCTAACAGAGTCTTTACAAATTAGCTTCTTTATCTCTCTAGACACCCTTCTGGTGTCAGTTCCTGATGTTTGTTCCAGACTAATTCTTGAGACTGAATAACCGTGAAGGCTGTTTGCTTCCCTGAGGAAATCAAGGTTCAAGTAGGGACACTGCCAGGATGGAGTTGAATAGACTGTAGATCCCCCAGGAAATGAATGGGATGTATTTTTACTGCAGCCTTGGAAACTTACCTCTAGGGTATAGTATCTGGTCTGACTGCAAGGACCCTTTTTATTCTTAACCACATGGGTTTTTACATTGGTTATTTTTGCCTGTGTAAAAGGATGTCTGATGTTGCTAAGGTTTGTATGACTCAGCTCTGGGTCTGTGGATCACAATTGAAACTGAGGACTACAGATTCACCACAGTAGCTGTTTGGATTCTGTAGCAAAGCAAGGAAAGTTGACATTTCCTGTGTGGGTAAAGACATGACTTCCTTGTGGTTAGGTTTGATACTAGCAAGAGAGGGACATAACATATTTACTCAATCTAAGTTGTAGGTGACACAGAAAACCTTAATTAGCAAATAAAAAAGAAACACATATTTCTGGTTATCATAAGTAAATCACAAAGAAATGAGGAAACCTGTGTATGTCAAGCTAAGCCTTGTGAAGAGATGGATCATCATGGAGACATAAAATAGAATGAGAAAATTAGGTTAAAACCCAGGGTTCCTAAATATGTCCTCTGTCGTCACAAATAAGAATCCTCTTGCAGTCAGATGCTTGAGAAATTTATGTCCAAGAAAATTTCAGAAATTTCTCTTCCTAAGATTTCTTTTATTTTATGTGTATTGTGTGGGCCTCAGGACACACATGGGCAGAGTCTGTGGAGTACAAATGAGGACATTGGATTTCCGTGAAGCTGCATGACAGGTTGTTGTGAGTCACCTGACATGGATACTAAGAATTGAACCCAGGTCCTCTGCAAGATCAACAAGTACTCTGAACCACCCACCGACTCATCTCTAGTCCCCAAATGATCCGTTATCAGTCACTGACAAAGAAGGGAGTCAGGAGACAGTCTTATACTGGTCTTCCCACTCCTTTGAACTATTAAAAGGCTAAGGCGGTAGTGCTGTGAGAAGATCAAAGCAGTGCCTTGACTGTGTGTAAAACAACTGGACCATGATATGGTGGTGTTGAAGGGTGATGGAACCTTTAGGAGGCAGAGAGTACTGGACAGATGAGGAGATGGAACCTAGTGGGAAGGAAAAGATCACTTTGTGAGGTGGAGCCCACTGAGAAGGAAGAGATTATTGGGAGGTAGAACCAAGTGGAAGGGAGAGGTCATGGGAGGTTGAACCTAGTGGAAGGAAAGATGGCACTGGGAAGTGGAACCAAGTGGGAAGGATGAGGTCATTGGGAGGTGTGAGGTCATTGGAAGTACTGAGTATGGGATGAGGTGCAGCTAATAGTCATGTAGCCCTCACCTACTTGTCAGAAGACTAAATTGCTATAAATCTGGTATTGACCCTGCAGCCATTCTGTTGTTTCTTTTCTTTCCTTAGAATCTCTCCTTACACACTCCTGTGGTGTCTTCCCCAGGAGGCCTTTTAAAAAGCCAAAATTATGCAAACACCATGCCTTTAAAACCCCAGAACTGAGAATTAGTAAACTTCCTTTTTTATATAAAGTACTCTACCTCAGTAATTTTGTTATAGTGATGAGAAACAAATGGTTGCTCCTTTTTCTAGATTTTGTTGAGACAATCATTAAGACTACTCACTGTACATGATATCCCAAGCAGTAGAATTGCTGCAGCATTTGTTTTGCCAGCCCAAAAAAAAATCTCTTTTTCTTTAGCAAAATCGTTGTCATTAACAGCTTAAATTTTACCTCCTGTGATGCCTGTATTTCCATATTTTCTATAAATTTGAGGCATTTGGTGTGTCACAGAGTTTTAAAAGCATAAAAATAAATTTTAGAGATGAGAGATGAAGAAATATTTTTCCTGAATATTGTATTTAACTATATAGTAGTTGGCACCACTGTATTTAGGACAGCTGGATCAGAAACAGTATTTGAAGCTGCCAGTCGGCAACATGATGACACAGAAGAATGGAAACAGAAACACAATAGACCCATTCTTCAAGCAGAAACAACGATGGAAAAGAAGCATGCCTAGGAAGGATTACCTTACACAGCAGCACCAACATCTCGCGACCTGTGCAGGGCCTGGGTCAGTGGTTACTTGACTGGAAAGAAGTATGATGCTGAACTGAAGTTGGGACAGTCTCAGAGCCTGGCATACGTTGGAAGAGCCCTCCCAGTTACAATGATAAACAGGGCTGGGCAGAAACCCCCAGAGTCCCAGTTACAGACAAGCCCATATGTAGAGAGAACAAACCCCAAACACTAGAGGTTAAATTGTAATAGGGAAAGTGGGCCCAAGACAGGTAATGCTGGCAAGAAGTGGAAGACCCTGCACAGAAATTCCTCTCAATAGGAAAGACATACTGACTTAATCTGTTTGAGTTACTGAGACTAGCAGCCCTAATTCCCACCTCTAGAGACTGCTACAAAAGACAATCAATGAAAGGGGAGAAAAAAAATCACATCAAACCATCTAGGGGAGAAATACTGATTGAGCTTATAATACTTTTGATTTCTTTTTATTTCTCATTTCTAGTATTTTTCTAGCTTGTTATCCACACTTTCATATATATATCACTTGGATATCTTACTTTAGTTTGTAGTTCATCTTATTAGGGTCTTATAACTGTTCTTCTCTATGGCTACTCTATGAATTGTCTCTATTATTTCTATTCCCTGATCCATATCATTTTCTTTTCATTCACATTTACTCCACCCTCTGTCCCACTCTGTGTAGTTTCCACTACTTGCTTATTAATACTCTCAGCGCTGAAACATTACATGCTACCCTTTTCCCAATCTGTCCCCTATTGCTGCTGTTAGGGAACTTTACTTGGGACACTGGTGTATATTGTGTCTTCTGCTAGCTGCTGTCAAGTAATTGCTACACTTGCCACCGTTGGCTTCCTGCCCAAATACTAATAAAAAGCATACATTTGTATAAAGACAACCCTAAAAAAATTGAACAAACAGAAAATATGGAAAGGGACTATATGTATTGCAAAAGATGTGAAGAACAGAGCAGAGAAACAACCACCAAAACCCCAAAAGCAAACAAACAAAACAGTGAAACAAGCCAATATGACACATCCATAGACTCCCAAACCAAAAACCAACGGTCGTATAGGTAAAATATCAGATAGAATTTCTGATTCCTATATTTTAAAAGGATCAATGACCACCTAGAGGAATCGAGTTCATTGATGAATGAAATAAGTGAATCTATTAAGGACCCAGACAAGATAGCAAAGCAGATCAATAGCCAGTAATTTGGAAGACAAAACAAAAAGCGCAGAGGAAAAGTTAAAGCCATTTAGACTCTGTAAAGGAACCAAAGAGAATATTTGGAAATGAAGGAGGCAATCAATTACATAAAACACAAGAACCAATCCAAAGAATGGATTTCAGGATGGAGAAGGAAGATTCAAGACAATCATATAACCAGTTGCACACAAAGAAAGGAAAAGGTTGTGACCAAAGACATCTGGGATGTCTCAAATAGGAGCTGAAACAAAGACCAAAAGCATACACCATCTATTTAGTAAAAATATATTGTAACATTTCCCAATCTTAGATATAGATATCCAAACATAAGGAGCATGTAAAACCCCAAGGAAAAATGTCCAAAGAAGAACCTATTCAGAACATTATCAGAGTATAAGGGGGGAATGAAAACTCATCTACAAAGACAGACACATGATCATATCACTTCTAAGTAAACAGCAATGGAACAAGTCAAATAAGAATGCTGTAAACAAGAGCTTTCTTCAGAATTAACAGAGGAATATGAACATTTTATGATAAGCAAAACAGAGGCAGTTGGTGTTTAGTGACTCTACACAGTTGAGCATATTTAAAAGATTTTACATAACAGAATAAAGCCGATCTCATTCATGAGCACAAAAGAAAGAATAAAGTTCATGAGAAACACAGGTGAATGAAGGAGAGTTAGAAATCAATCCATCAATTTCAAAGTAATAAGCAAGACAGAAAAGAGCTAGCAATGATCTAAAAATCAAAACAGCTAACAAAATCATGGGAAACAGTAAACTGCTGTTGATAATAACTTTAAATGCAAATAACTTCAACTCACCACTTAAAAGACAAAAACCAGTTGGCTGAATTAAAAAATAAGATCAATTTATCTATTTTCTCCAAAGAAATATTCAATAGCCAAAGACACTCACTAATTGACTTCTGATATTGATAGTCAACCTATTAAATAAATAAGCCCCAAACAAGGTCATCTAGCTATTCTGATCATTGTCAAAGTCTACTATAACCCAAAATTTGTTAGAACGATTTGTTTTTAAAGGTTGCTATATGTTAACAAAGGAGACATTTTACCAGATAAAATTACAGTTGTAGATAGTCACCAAATGGTAGTGTCATAATTTCACAGATATGAAGAGGAATGACAGGCTGAATAAAGTAGTACTGAGTACCTCCAATACACCATTCTAGATTTAGATAAAACACACATGAAGATAACATGGAAACTATGCTATATATCTATAAATATCAGTAAGCCATTTATTCAATAGCTATGAAATACATATGCTTCAAAACAACCTATAGGATATTTCTGTGCTATTCACAACAATATCAGTCAAGAAAAAGAATTAAAAGATCCCAAAATAGGCAGAAAAATTCCTTGTATGTTATCTGATAAAAGTGCATCACTACTATACATAAACAACTAGAGACAAATCAATAAACTACACTGTTGGGATACTGGGAAATATATGTTTGAATGAACAGAGGTCATTAAAGAAATCAACAAGGAAGTTAAATTTTTCTTAGAATAAAAAAAATAGCACAACTTGCCAGAACCTCTTAGATATAGCATTTCTAAGAGGAAATTTTATGACTTAAAATGTTTATATTAAAAAAAAAATATGTGGCAGGACCAGAAGAGGCGAAGTTGTAAAATGAAGGGGTCTAAAGGAACTACCAGAAAGGAATTTTAAACTCCTTTTCACCTCAGAGCAGAATCACATGCAACTGAACAGAAAGGCATACAGAAACCAAAATGGCTCCCTTTTACCCCTTTTCTTCATGGTGCAAACTGAAACCTGGAAGAACCAGGGGGATACTAGGACTTCACCTTTCAGTTCCAGGGTAGCTGTGAGAGAAATTCACTTCAGAAATCCATGTTATTCTCAATGTTCATCAGGAACTTCTGCTGAGACTCATAACTGGTCAAAATACTGAGACTGTGAAACTGTTGAGTGTTCATCCCTAAATAAGATGTTTATGTCATGCACATATACAACCCCTGCAAGGCTTTAGGGGAAATCATAGACTAGGAGATAAAAAGATAAAGGATAGGAAGGAGTTCTGAAACTCTGCCTTCTGGATGTGGCATGACCATTGCACTCATGAACTAATAACAGCAGTGGTCATTGGCATAAGATCTAGCTTATCAACACTCCAGAATAGATAGCAAAAGGATACGTGAGGCCCCATCCCTAGGTGAGGAGCTATTGGCAGTAAATGGTTAATGAGGGCAGGTGTCATTTTTCTTCAAGGTATAGCCACTGGTATACTGCCCATGATTTAGTTAATAGCCACACACCCACGCAAATCCAACCAATTCCAATTAAACTCAGTGTACTATATAAAATAATAAATACTCATATTCTATATATAGAGAGAGGTGTGTTAACTACATGAAGGGTTCCAGAGGGAGTGTGATAGGAAATAGTAATCTAGGGGGTGGAATATGATCAAAATATGTTTCATATATGTAAAAAACAATTAAAGAATAAACAAATCATTGAAAAACATCAATAAAATATCAAATAACCTAATGATGCACTACAGGGTTAATAAAAATGAAGGTTACACATCACAGCCTAGTTGTTTTTTTATCTCAGGAATTTAGGTAAGTTTAACATGTAGAAATTAAAAGTTATAAAATACCATATAAATAGACTGAAAGACAGAAATAACATGATCATATCAATTAGTGTATAAAGAGAATTTGGGAAAGTTTGATATGTGAAACTGTAATTTAGTTATCAATTATATTTATTAATAAATACAAACTGCAGTGTTAGCCCAGCGGAACAACTAGTGGGCTGGTGGGAGGCCGGCAGGCCTGATTGCCTTAACAGGTGGCCTGACCTGTCCTGGGGATAAAGCCCTGGACCAAGGGTGGCCTTCACCACCTGCAACCTAAACTCTGTTAACTAATACATCCATTAATAGCTATAAATTGTTATATTAGGCCTGCAGACCAGCCAGCAGCCTAGCGGGAGATGGGCAGTCCTGACTTGCCTTAGAGGCCTGTAGGCCTGGTAGGGCAGCCTGGCGGGGCAGCTGCCAGATATATATTAACAACTTTAAACTATTATATTCACCCAGTAGAATAGCAGGCAGGGGCCTGGCAGGGGAGCCACTCGGGCCTACCATGAGGTCTATGCCCAGAAGCCTGTAGGTCTGCCTTAGATAGAAGCCTGTAGGCCTTTCAACCTGAAACCTGAGGCAGCCTTTCCCCCCAATAATTAAATACACCAAGACCCATTGATGTTTCAATGCTTAGCCCTTAGCTGGGCAGACTCCCGACTAGCTAATCTAAATTAACCCAGACCACCTAATCCCAAACAACCATGTGACTTGCTGTACCTTCCAGAGCTTTCAGACACATCTGTCTATTTCCATGTCTCCTGGCAGAAAGAGAGCTTCTCTGTGTAATGCCCAGGGTTCCTTTGTTTCATCCCAGGAAGTCCTACCTTCCTATACTCCTTCTGCCCAGCTAATTGGAAACTTTTATTAACCAATCAGAGAATGCCTCAGAAAGGGCAGTAAGCAGATCTCAGCATTGGAATTAGCCTCTCAGAACAAATGTATGAGACCTTCTTCCAACAGATTTGGGTTTATGATAAAATTCTTGAGGGCATTAGAAAGATGTTACATAGCTCAAAATAATGAAGTCTATATATGAAAAACCTTTAGCAAACACAGAATTGAAAGGATAAAACTGAACATCTCCTCTAAAATCAGGATGAAGATAGGGTGCTCACTCTCTTCTCTCTCATTAGTTGCATTGAACAAAGGCTTATGTAGAGCAGTGAGAGAAGAGAATGAATAAAGATGGTACAAATATGACATCAAGAACTGAAAGTATTCCTCTTCACAGATGGCATGATCTTAGGCTGAAAAGAACCGTAGACTCCTCTGGAAAACTCTTAAGTCAAAGGAGCAAGACATAAAGACAGCATCTAAGTACCCTTGACTTGCTTGGCCACATTTCCTGCAAGCATCTTCTGCCTTAGCCTTGACTCAAAAATAATGGACGGTATAACCATCTGAGAACAGCTCTGATCTCCTCTATGAATAGTTTTCCGTATTTTCAGTATTTTGTTGTCATGATGACATACCTTGCTCATACATTATCCTTTATCTGGGTCACTCATCTATCTTATCCTCAACTATTTTTCACATATCTTTAACTGCTTTACATTTTATATTGATTGAATAATATTCACTGGTTCTAAATAAAAGCTTAAAAACAAATTTCATAAATCATACTGAATTTGGGCTAGGTAAGGGTATACCTAGCTATAGAAAGTTTCTGAGATGAGAGGGTACTCCCACTCCTGGGTCAATTTGATTTTCTGAGAACCTTGATGTTAGAAATTTAGATTAGCTTTTAGAACTGCTGAAAACTCACGTATTCTTGCAATTAAAGGGAAGATAGACCTACTGAGTTTAAGGAAGGCTAGCTCTAGATTCTTCCTTTTTATTCTCGCAACTCTCTTAAAAATGTGAAAGAGCTCACAAAACCTAATTGGATTTCTTTTGAAACACAGAAAAGAGGATGAAGTTCTCACTATAGTGATCTGTCAGATGGAAGACAAGAGCCTTGAAGAGGCTTTGGTTCATTACTGTAGGATCTTTGAAAAAAAGTAGACTTGGGTTTTCCAATTCAGATTATGTACCCATCTAAGGAACAGACTGACATCAGCCTATGCACATAATTATATAATGTCCAACACAGTGAAAAGATCCAACCACCCTGGGATTTTCAAGTAAGTTCAGCTAAAATACATAGATTCAGTACACAGCTCTCCAATTAGTTAAGCACAGGAAACATTCGTCTGCTTTTATTCTCATATCCATGGCTGAATTTGCTCAGCTACTATATGGGTTGAAACTAAACCACTAAGAGAGCACTATGAGGTGATAATTCCAGAAAGATGCACAGACAGTCTCCAGTAATGAATGTCTTCTCTGTGTCTATGAATTAAGGGCAAATATCAAATTAGGAGAAGGTGCTTTAAAATTCTTAGAAGAGGCAACACTGGTATGAATAGATGTGTGGCTTATTGATATGCAATTATCAAGAGATAAAAAATAAATGAACTCTAAAATGTGTTACTTATAACAATTCACATAGGAGATTCCACATAAAAATAAATTCAATTCTTTCCCAGCTTAATACTAATTCTAGCTGTTAGCAATACATTTTAATTTAATCTTTTTTTAGAATGTACATAAAATTTTATTGCATGTCTGTTTCTCTAGTTTTATCAATTAATAATCATACTAAATTACAGTAATAGATGCCACAATTACCATGATTCCAATAATGCAGAAATGTAACTTATTTCATTTAAAACGGTGTGGAGATCAGTAGTACAGGCAGGGTGGGATAAGATCTGCTATGATGTCACTAAAAATTCCAGGTCCCAGATACCCTGTGGCTTATGCATCTTTCATATTTGACTCACTAGTTTTATTGTATAGAGTGAGGTCCTTAACCAAAGAAGAAAGATTGCATCATTCTTTGCATGGACTATTGAGTAGATCAGAAGTAGATTCCCTATTATGTCTTTTTTTTTTCTCACACTGGACTTGCCCACCATGTAATAGAACTACAAGATGGCTCAACCTGCATATATATGACATTAACTACCATACAAGATGTTCTCTTAACTTGTGGATGGTGTGCAGGGACTCAACTGTCCATCATCATACTAACCAGCCTTCTTCATTGCATAAAAACTTTGGTGTGTCTGTTTTAGAATTGTGATTTCTTCCATGTCTCTCAGTTATTTAGTGTGAAATAAGAAAATATAATTCTTGCTAAATGTGCATAGAAGTTGCAAAAAATAAGATGTTAAATGCCCATCACAATTAAGTAATGGTAAAAAAGCTTGATGACTCCATTACATGGAACACAGAACATGAATGAGATGTTTAAAAGATACCTTAATAGCTTATTTATAGAAATAAATACTGTAGATGTCCAAGAGGAACAATTAACCTTACTACTGAATTCTGTGACCAGAGATGATTCTAATTTCTGTGGAACTAGAACTACTTCCAGGAAACTGTGAAAACTTTAAAATCCAGTTAGATATGGCTTAATTAACATGCACTGTGGCAGCCCAACTCCTCCCATATTGTCCACCTCATCCTACAGTCTGCTTAGTGCTGCACTCAAGTCCAACATACACAGAGATCTTGCTTGAACTTGGCAAAGTCCTATGAGGGAGGTTGGAGTTTTATTGGAATTTCTGTTGTACTAGAAACTGCAATTAAATCTCTTATACAAAACATAACAGGACAGAAGTAGGACTTAGAAAAACAAAGAGGGTGTTCTGGATCTAAGAAGATATTTTTAAAATTATGAGGCAAGTTAGTATGAAAGCTGAGTTAGATATAGAACTTTAAACACATGGAGATGGTTAGATAGTAGAATGTTAAAGTCAGGTGCCGAATACATATGGACTGGACATTGGGAATGTATGCTAAGCCATATAACTCTTATAATTGTGGCCTATTTATTTCTGTTGTTTTGTATTGTATTTATAGTTATAAGAAAAAGAACCATTTTTTGGGGAAAGGGAGAGCTGTTGGGGGGAAAAAGAAATACCTTAAACTAAAAAAAAAAAAAGAATGGAAGGGGAAGGGGAGGGGGAGGGGGAGGAGGGTGGAAGGATGGGACTGGAGGGGGGAGTAGGGAGGGGATTGTGATTGAGATGTAACTTGAAGAAACAATAAATAAATTATTAAAAAGAAATAAAAAAATAAAACTACTCAAAAAAAAAAAAGAAAAAGAAAAAACAAAGTACCCTGAACTAGGGAATGGCTCAGTGAGTAATCTGCTTGCAGTGCAATGTGAATATCAGAGATCAGATCATCTTTGCCCAGGTACATGCTGGTAGGTGAATTTGCTGAGTTCTGGGTTCAGGCAAGAGAACCTGCCTCAACATAGAAGGTTCAAGGAGACTGAAGAAGTCTTTGATATCAACTTCAAGTCTTTACACACAGTCATATACATAAGCATGCACAATGGCTCTCAAAGATGCATCCATGCATATGTTAACAACAATGCATAAATGTACGCTCAACACTATCTCTCTCTCTCTCAAAAATATACTTTACTAGAATATTAAAAATTAAGTAATTTGGACATGTTTTTCAATGTAATGTGTCCCAATTGTCAATCCTATTTAAAATATTATAAAATTATCTGTTTAATTTTCAAATTTAAAATTCTAGTTTCGCATTTTATTTAAATGCTTGTAAAATTAGGAACTAACTACATTAAATGTTCACAGTACTTGTCTCTCAGTAATTGACTTCAAGGAATTTACTTCTATCGTGTCTACTTCCCTTTGGTGAAATTTTTTTCATCCTTTACATTGAATATGCTATGATGTAAAATGAGGAAAAACATTATATATATGTATATGTATGTGTATATGTATATATATATATATATATATATATATATAATGAATATCCCACAGTCTGTCAATGCCATTTTTGCATCCTTATATTTTTATTTGGAAGTAATTTTTTCCAAAGGCTGTTTTTGTTATAGAATAGATCACATGTAGAAATTGTTTGAGCACATATGAACATTAAGATTGGCTGGTAAACCATGGGAGAGAAACCAAAGTTATTAGTTAGATAGTGAAATTGTTTCAGGATTTTCCCTGTACTTCAGTGAATTTTGATAGTGTGGTCATGCTTTTGAAATATGATGGAGAATTGTCCATTAACTACTATGAGATTTATTTTAATATGAACTTCCCTTTATTGTGCTACCTGATAGCTGACTATAAACTCCTGAGGTATAGGCACAGGGGTGAAGAAATAATGAAGAGTATTTCCAGTCTTAATCACTTTTGATATTTATATTACTCTATAATTATAGAGGAATTGATTCAGAGTAACTTTTATTGCTTAATATTCTATGGTGCCAAGAAATTACAAATAAAACAAATGTTTGAAAATCTAAGACATTTTCAGAGAATAATTTCTGGCAACCACAAATTCCTTAATATACTCTAGAATGGTTATGAATCTTAGTCCATGAAGACAGACACCCATACAAACACATTATATTGTTTGACTTAACTAATCCCTCTGTGCAGATCTGTATGATCTGGAGTTGATGGAATTCAGCCTGGCTTATTCGGCAGAGGTTGAGGAGGGGTCTAGAGCTCGAATTGCTCTAGGGCGTGAGCCATTCAGCCAATGATTGATGGATTTCATTTACTGATCAAAAAAATTGCTGTTGCCTGGCCTCTGTCCCTTGACATAAAGAACTGCTATTACATAAGTCACTTCAGTGTGGAAACCATCTGCACAGAGGAGCAGTTTTGCCCTGAAATCTATTCCCTCTTCGAGATAATATGACTGTAGATCACACACTGCAGCTGTGTACATACAGAATCTGAGTAAGCATTTCTTAAGGAAATGTGAAGGGAAGCTATATTTCAGTCCTAGAGTCATTGTCTAGTGATTATTCTTACTACTTAAAATTTACTCTTTTCACTGTAAACCTTGATAACTACACATTCTTTACTTTTATTTTAACTTGAAAAATATAGAAAGTTAAACTATAGGAATAATTCAACAATCTTTTCTTAATATTATTTTTGTTAAAATATTCCTATATTACTACATTAGATATTTTAATGAGGAAAGACGTTTCCCAGTGAGGTCACAGTATTCTCACAAAACAAAATCCCCTCCTGTCAATGGTCTGGCTAATATACATATTCCACATGGCTCTAAATTAACAATTGGGGCAGTATAATCTCTATTTGCTATACAGTCTACATATTAAGCTCTGTAAGTAGTAATTGCATTCAGAGGTTACTGGAATATGATAATGAATTTATGCCTTCATTGGGCCTTTTGATATATCATAGATATTTTATTTGAATTTGTCTTGGTCTGATAGACCATATCACAAATATTTATTTCTCTTCTATGGAGAATAAGAAATCCAAGGTCAAGATGAAGATTTTGTGTCCAGTGAAGAACTATGTCCTGATTATCCTTGTGAACAAGGCATCTCTAAGAGCATTAAAAATATATATATAAACCAGAAAGAAGGTCCAGGCTTCCAGGGATGTGCATGTTATGTAGCAAGGGTTGCCATTGGAACAATAAGTGTAGGTCCGCGAGAGCTATCTAAGGCATTTTTTTGCCATAAGGAAACAAAATAGGAGGCCTAGCTTGAGATCCTGAAGCAATGACCTGTTTGCCTCTTGTCAGTCAGTAAATAACAAGCAGGTAGAAACTCTTCAAGTAATTATTGCAGATCAAATGCATACTTCTCCAGGAAGTGCTGCTCTAGACTTGGCCATAGATAAACATCTTATACTATCCCCCCAAAATTCAATGTTATAAAATAACCACTGGAGTTTATGATCCTTTGTCCTCAGCGACAATAGGAATGGTCTTAGGAAGGATCAGATTTGACTTCCCAGGACTCATTGTGCATTCAGGATTATAGATGAAAATTTCAAAGGAGAAATTAAATTAATGGCTTATGTTTAAGAAAAAGGAAAAGATATG
The DNA here is from genome assembly GCA_907164525.1 of Lophiomys imhausi. Taxonomy (NCBI): domain Eukaryota; kingdom Metazoa; phylum Chordata; class Mammalia; order Rodentia; family Muridae; genus Lophiomys; species Lophiomys imhausi. Next base: position 2,388,296 of record CAJQZJ010031879.1, read on the forward strand.
TAATCTAACATGGGTGATAGGATTGCTCAGCTGTTACTATTTCCCTATATCAAAGCAAAGATGCTCCAGTAGAAATATTAGGAGGGTTTGGAAGTACAGGGAAACATGTATTTTGGCAAATAGTTGTTAGTGATCATAAGCCAAAATTAAAGTTGCAAGTGAATGACATGGAAATAAAAACTTTGGTGGATAAGGGAGCTTATGTAACTATCATTTTGCAAAAACTGTGAAATCCAGAATGGCCACTTCAGAAGGAATTAGAAAGTTATCTCAGATAAAACGAAGTGTGCAGTGGCTTAAATGTGTAGGACAAGAAGGTCAAAGAACAATGAGGTATACCACACAATCCTACAGGACAAGCAGTTTTAGAAAGATCGAATCTCACCTTAAGGAATGTTTAAAAAGCAAAAAGGAAGACTAAAGTCTCCCAGGGATAGACCAAATAGTGCTCTGTTAACTTTAAATTTTCTGGATGTTAACAAGAAAGGAATAACAGCAACTGAGAAATACTGGGTTATGGAAAAAAAACTGGAATTAAACCAAACTATATACTATAAGGATGTATTAACATTAGAATGGAAATCAACAAATGTCTGTAAGAAAAAAAAAAACAGCCCCACATTGGACACTACTTGTAGCTTGCCTTTGGTACTTTGTGGGCTCTTCTTTTTCCCACCCTTTAACCCCCCAGTTTCAACCCCTAACCATAGATAGGAGAGAAAGAAGGATAGAGAGAGAGAAAAAAAGTGAGATAGAGAAAGTGACACACAGAGAGATATCACTGAATCTAATTTCTTTCCCACCTCTTCCTCCCAGTATCCAGCCCACCCCCTTCAAACATTTCTCCCAAGAGTTCCCTCTCTAGGTTTCCCAACAGCGTGCTTAACACAGTCCCTTCTCCCAGTTTTCCCAATACCAGCAGCTCCAAACTATAACAACTGCTATAGCCTATCTGCTCAGGTCAGCTGCTCCTGAGTCCACTGTCTCCCAATAATATCTTCTGCCCCAACTGCCTTCTCAGTATACTAGCCCAATTCTACCTTCTCTTCTCATTCTACCAGCCCAAATCTGTACCAACGGTCTCTCTTCTCACTTTTCTCAATCTCCCATTCTCGGACTCTACTGGCTTTTTTATATCCTGTTCTGTTTCCAGAAATCCAAGAAGAAATCAATACTGAAGGTCATATGGTCAAGCGGTTCTAAGCCTAAGATTTCTTAAAGAACCAGTTGAGTAGCAACTAGAGATTCTTTAAAGGGCCAGGTGTATAAGATAAATCGCGCTACACTGGGCTGGAAAATCAGTGACCTCTTGGATCTGTCTGTCTTGATAACCCACCATGAATTGACAGTCACATGCAGCCATCCTTGGCTTTATGTATAAATGCAAAAATAATCTTACTCATTGAGTAATCTCCCCAGCCCAATTTTCATTTATAACAGAAACAAATACTGTTTCCTAAAGAAGGTGAATGGGAAGAATGTAATCAAAACAGCAAAATATATTATTTCATATAACTAAAAATATTGAAAGTGTTTTCTGTATCCTTGGAGAAAATTTTTCAGAAACTCAGACCTCACCTTGCATTGTTCAAATACTACAAAACGTTATCCTATATTATCCATCAAGACATCCTTATGAGCATACTATGGATATTTCAGTCAATTGCAATTAATTTGCTTATTTTTTCTTTAATTTATTTATTCATTTTACAATCCAATCACAGCCCCCCTCTCTTCCCTATTCTACCCTCCCACCCTCTGACCCCATTCCATCTCTTCTTCTCTGAGAAGGGAGGACCCTCTGACCAACCCACCCCAGTATTTCTTGTCACATCAGAGTTAACTGCATCCTTCTACACTGAAGTCAGACAATGCAGTCCAGTTAGGGTAAATTTATCCAATTTAGTCAGCATAGTCCTTGTCAGGGACAGCCCCCACTCCAGTCACTAGGGGGCCCGTAAAAAGACCAACTGGCCTCTCAGTTCCAAAATATAGGGGGCTGGAATGAGTCCATACATGTTCTTTGGTTGGTGGTTCAGTCTATGTGAGCCCACATGGGCCTAGGTTAGTTGTCTCTGTCAGGTTTCTTGTATAGTTCTTGTCCCCTTCCAGTCTTCTATCCTTCCCCAACACTTCTACCAGACTCCCAGAGCTCTGTTCAATATTTGGCTGTAGGTTTCAGCATCTGTTTTGATCCTTTGCTGGATGAAGCCTCTCAGAGAACAGTTATGCTATGCTCCTGTCTGCAAGCATAGAAAAGTGTCATTAATAGTGTCAGGGGTTGGCTCTGTCCCAAGCAGTGGGTCTCAAGTTGGGCCAGTCATTGGTTGGCCATTCCCTCAATCTTTCCTCCATCTTTATCCCTACACATCTTTTAGGCAGAGTAGATTTTGGGTCCAAAGGTTTTATGGGTGCATTGGTATCCTCCTCCCTCCACTGGCAGTGTTGGCTGGCTTTAGGAGGTGGCCACTTCAGTATCCATATCCCCCGCCACTAGGATTCTCAGCTAGAGTCACCCCTTATCCTCGCAGGAGCCTACCCCATCACACGTCTCCAGTTTTTCCTAGAGATCCCACTACCATCAGTTTCTCATCTCTTTCCCAGCCCTACCACCTCCCACTTAACTTTCCCTGACTTGATCCCCTCCCTCTTTCCTTTTCCCACCCCTCTCCCACCCAGTTCCCTCTCTTCATTTGTTTCTTCTGCTTATATTTTTCCCTTTCTGAGTGAGATTCAAGCATCTTCCCTTAGGCACTCCTTGTTACTTAGCTTCTTATACTACTCAGCTATTAAAAACAAGGAAATCATGCAATTTGTAGGCAAATGGGTAGAACTAGAAAAGGTCATTCTGAGTGAGATAATTCAGACCCATAAAGGCACAAATAGTATATACTCGCTTATAAGTGGATATTAGCCATATAATACACGATAACCATACTGCAATTAGTGTACTTTTCATGTACCCTGGATCAGTGGTTCTCAATTTTCCTAGTTTTGTGGCCCTCTAACACAGTTCCTCATGTTGTGGTGATCTCCAACCATAAAATTATTTTCATTGCGACTTCATAACTGTATTATTCTATGGCTATGAATTATAATGTAAATATCTGATATTTCCAATAGCTTTAGGCCACCCCTGTAAAAGGCTGTTTAATCACCAAAGGGGTCATGGCCCACAGGTTGAGGACCACTACCCTGGACAATTTCATAATGAAGAAAGCGTGTTCCCCAAATTTATAAGGCATATATTGGTGGTTGCCTTATTTTCTATTATTCTGTGGTTTAACTATGTCTATGATTTCTTTGTGCTTAAGTTTCATCTCAAACAATAACTTACTATGTCCTATATTTTGTGGAGATTAGCAGTATAGCATTGATTTTTTAACATTGGCTAATATAAATGGTGGAACTGCTTTCTTTGGCTAACAAGAGGACTCACCAAGTTTAACAACTGCCCTTTTGGAATCCCGAGATTTCGCCATTAGCATTGTACATCCGCTGCAGCAGCTCTGTAAACAGATGTGTCCATCCTACTTTGTTATTCAGTATTTCTATTAGAAGAGTAAATATATTGCTTAAAACGGATACATTGCCACAGCGAAGGACTCTCATGTTGCAGGTGAATAATCTCCCACACTAATCTCTCACACTCCAGGGCAACTGAGATAGATGAGGAGCCTTGGCAACAGCGAGATTTGGTACGGGCTGACATCTCCATTGTGGCCTCCAGAGCCACAGCTTTTCCTCTCTCCAATACTTCTGAAAACACATATTAAACAATACTTCACCCTTTCACCCAGGCAATAGCATCTTCAGATGAGATTTTCAAACCCCTTTTTCATCTCCGACATTGAATTTCCTCTTATATTAGGAAGTAAATACCTAGCAAATGTCTGTTCTGTTTAGTGATGTCAGGCCGTGTAAATAGCCTAGAATGAGTATTTTGTTGAGAACTTGGAAACTTAAACCTGCCTTCTGCTTAATAAGTAAGCTTTCCCTGAACACCATGGCTTCCCCATGGATGACAAACCAGCAGAACTACAGAGTCTCCTTGTGTTTCAGAATCAGTGTAAAGAGCCATCCTGTATAAAAGCCCCACAGCAGCAACAATGTATCATTGTACCCACCATACAAACATCTCAAATTTTAAGAATATTTACCACAGGATGAAACATATGCCTGGACATTGTGATTTAAAAACATTCGAAACATAATGAGCTCTCTAAGGTTAGTAAACAAAACTTGATGCATCTATGAAATGCAAGGCCAACCCAATGATGCAATACAAGGAGACAGTTTAAATTGACCATTCAAGGAAGTAAAAAAAAAACTTTGAATAGCTCTGCCTCAGGACCCAGCCATACCACTTCTGGGCATACATCCAAATGATTCCTCACCGAATCACAAGGAAGTTTCCTCATCTATGTTCATAGCAGCCTTATTTGTAATAGCTAGAAACTGGAAACAACCCAGATGTCCCTCAACCAAAGAATGGATTAAAAAACTATGGTACATCTACACAATGGAATACTATTCAGCCATCAGAAACAACAAAATCATGTAATCTGCTGCCAAATGGATGAAACTAGAGAAGCTCATCCTGAGTGAGCTAACCCAGACTCAGAAGGATGCACATGGCATCTATTCACTTATAGTAGGAATTTACCCGTATAGTACAGGATATCTATACTCCAACCAACGCACCAAAGGGAACATGGACATAGACATTTTTGTTTGTTTGTTTGTTTTTTAGTTTTCTCTCCCTGGCAATGAGACATTTCTCACTGGTGGTACTACCTTGTAAGCCCCCAGTGTATGAGGAGGCTCTTGGCCCTCATATGACTTCTGAACTGGGGTGAGGGTCTGTTATGTAAGGACACTCCACTCCAGAGGAGTAGGATGGAAGGGTTAGGGGGTAGAGAGTGGAAGGGCAGGACTGGGAAGGGGGGAAAGAGGACAATATGATAGAGATGTAACCTGAAGCAACAAATAAATTTATTCATTAAAAAGTAAAAAAAAATAGAAATAAAAATAAAAACCTTAAAGCTGATGGGCTGCTTGATCCTCAAGTGGATCCCCTCACAACTGAACAATTGGAGCAGGGTCTATCTCTGACTTGGACACCATTGCCCCCTTCTGGCTCCCCATTTTTCTAGCAGAGTTGCCTATCTTGCCTCTGTGGAAGAGGAGGCACTTAGTCCTGATGCAATTTCTGCTAGAATGAGTTGGATACTGGGTAGCAGGGGGAATTTGGGGAAAGTGGGTGGGATGGTGGGACTGGGAGGAGAGGAGGGAAGGGGATGGCGATTGGAATGTAAAAATAAACAAATAAATTAATTAATCGAAAAAATTCAAACAATCCTTAAAGCTCAGCACAAAGAAAAATTAATATGAAAAAATCAAGTGATTGAGTTTTTATGCAATTTATTAATATGACAAATAGAAAAATGTGTAAATTTCAGCATGAATTTAAATGTTATATAATAAAAAGGCACTGTGATTAGGTTGGACATCATAAAATGTTATAGTCTACAAAATATTTTGAAATATTTTCTATGAAGTGAAAATTAATAGAAAAATCAATTTTAAATAAACTTAGTCAATTTAGTCTCCTCACCACAGTGAATTGAATATGATACACATCATTTTATATGTTTCATAAGAGAGGACAAATATAATTGAGTTTTGATATTTGCTCATTCAATTAAGTGATTTAGTTTCAAAATGTAGTTCCAAAGATGGTGAAAATCCACTTAGTAGGTATGCAAAAATTAGCATTGCATCATACTCAATAGAATATTTTTAGAGCCATGTAGAGATATATTTTATACATGCTTAATTACATATATAATTAAATTTATAATTCACTATTTTAGTACATGGTGTTTTTAAAAAGCAACTAGCAAACATACATTATGAGTTTATGGGCTGTAATATAATCTGAAGTGTTTTAGAAGTTGATAAAGATTCCATCAGGTTTAAGATGGCTGTCCTTGTTTGATTTCCAGCTACAGCAGCTACTTTCAGTTAGTGCTAGCACGCTCACTTGCTGTTCCAGGAGCACAGACTAGAAATACCTGTAGTGACTTCCCTGTGTGTTTTGTAATAGGGATAATAAGAGGAAGTCATGAATGTAAGCATGGTTTTAATCACAATATTTATACTCTAAGTAAAGAAATAAGGAAGTACATCCTAAGAGGTGGTTGGTAACAGTATCAAAACCCTCAGACTGAAGAATCACAAATCTCAGAAACAGAGGAAACATAAACACTCCACAGGAAAGTGAGGTAATTATCTCTTAAATTAATGTATTATTTCATTTATGGTGTGTGTGGGTGTGTATGCGCACACATGCTATAACGTGTGTAAAGGTCAGATGACAGTATTCTGGAGTTGAATCTCTCCTCACACCGTGGGTTTCAGGATCCACCTCAGGCCATCTGAGCCATCTCCAAAATCAGACAATTCTCTTTTAATTATTGTCATGAACATTCTTGCCTTTTGTCCTGCTTCACTTATTTTGGGTCCTGATCTGCTTTTCCTATCACAGAAGGGAAATACTTTGAATTTGTGTGTCCATAAGTATGGCACTAAACAAACAAAAAATCAGGTGGAATCATTCATCTGATAAATTCTAAATATCCATGCCCTCCATAATAGGTACCGAGTGAGTATCTACTGCACACTCCAAGCTGGGCTTTATTAAGTGTTTGGACAGATGAAGAAATGCGGTAATACTATCCATTAGTTGTGATATTCTGTCCAAAAGTGTTCTTAGCAATAATTCATTAGGCATGATATGAATTAATGTAAAGGTATTTGGAGTGAATTGCTCTTCTTTTTCTGCTGTAAGGCACCAGTACTATGGAATATTTTTCGGAGGTCTCAACATTGGGGAATGTGCATTTTACTTGGCAGGTTTTTGTAGAGTTTCTGAGGAAAATGATTTTTTCTCTGCTGTTTTGTTTACTCCTCACTTAGAATTGACTCCTGAAGGGCTTTGTAAATGTCCACCATGAGGAATAATGAGAGCTGAAAGGAGAAAGGTTAATAATACTCTTCTCACTATAGCACTCAGGGCTGTTTCAAGGCTGCTTCATTGTTTTCCTGTTTTATTCTCTTTCCACTTGACAACTGCAAATCAAGTTCCTCATGGAAAAACATTTTGCACTAAGCATACTTGTTTTATAGCCAATACTGACATGGTTTGGCTAGAATCATTGTTATCTGGATTTATATGTAGGAAATATTCGAATGTACTCTTATTGTCTGTCATCTGCAATGCAGAGGTGTCTGATTGTCTCCTTCAAAAGTTGACATTGTCGCTATGGAAACATTGTATCCAGTACCATTCACTCTTGAAAAACCTGTGTGACCCTCGAAATGTAAAAATTGTTGGTTTTTTCCCCTGTATTTATTTCTCCTATTATTCTTGCTTCAGTGTGTTCACACCCCCTTATCAAAAAAATGGAATTTTACCTCATAAGTACTTTGAGCCAGAAGACAAATACATTGGATAATTCACAAAGAACAGTACTTAAAGCATGGTGTTAATCCCTTATTTTATCCTAAGATAGTCACTGCTTAATGCAGATTTTATTTCTTTGAATTATTGTCCTACAGCACCAGTTGCTCACAGCTTCAAGTGTAGATTCTCTTTTTTTTAGGAATTTTTTTAAATTTTAATTTAATTTTTTTATTTCTTCAAGTTACATCGCAATGGCAATCCCCTCTCTACTCTCCCCTCCAGTCCCACACTCCCACCCTCAACCCCCCATCCTCTTCCCTTTTTTTTTTAGTTTAAGGTATATCTTATTTCCCCCAACAGCTCCCCCTTTCAGTCCAACAAATGGCTCTTTCTCTTATAATAAAAAATACAATACAACAGAGGTAATTAGGCCACAGTTATGAGGGTTATATGGCTTAGCGTACATTCCCAGTGTCCAGTACATATGTATTTGGTACCTGACTTTAACTTTCTACTATCTAACCATCTCCATGAGTTTAAAGTTCTATATCTGACTCAACATTCATACTAACTTGCAACACAATTTTAAAAGCATCTTCTTAGATCTATAACACTCTCTTGACTCCAAAACAACTCAAAATTTAATTATGAGACTCTAGCTATCTATTCTTCAACCACCTCAGAGACCTGAGAGGGATAAATATATCTGATTTTATAGGAAGTACAGGGCCTGCAGCTTCCAAAACTAAGAAATGACATACCAGTGCTGCCTGGACAGTTCCCATTTAACTCCATACATTACAGTATCGATCTTCAGTCATTTGGCCCCATTTCTCTGACAGACATTGGTTGTAGAGCAGGGGTTATGAAGGACTTACCTAAGCTGTCTTGGTAGAGCCAAGCTGTCAACTTACCTGCTTCCAAGTTTTGTCCTTTTTGGACAGCATTCTGTCTACAGTTGGAGCAAGGGGCTTTTCCTACCAAGAGATAGGTTTGCGACTAATTCAATCATCTCCTGCTGGAGATTCTTTGATGCTCATCTTCTACTTGGAGTAGAATAGGGGGTGCTGTCAGGAGTTGATATGTCTCGATATAAAAAAAATCTAAAGTTACAAAAACATCTTTGAATGCCATATTCTGCAGATCTCTTGAGGTTTTTGAAGAGGCCCTATCTATCTCTTATATTAGGGTAAGCAGATGTTGCTTGTCTCTTAGCAGCTTTATTTCTGATTAGCTTAGAAAATAAGTATAATAGACTGTCATAGTACCTAACACAATGACCAGCTTGCATGACTATTAGTTTGCATTTCTTAATTATCCTAAACAGTTTATGACAATTAGTTGCAAAAGGCCGAAACTTCACATTTCATTTTTTTCTTTACCCCCTAACCCTTCCATCCCATTTCTCTGGGGTGGGATGTCCCTATATAACAGTCCCTCATCTCATTTCACAGGTCGTATGAGGGCCAAGAGCCTCCTCATTCATTGGGGGTCTACGAGGCAGTACCACCAGTGAAAAGTGTCTCATTGCCCGGGAGAGAGAACTAAAAAACAAACAAACAAATAAGCAGACAAACAGATAAAAAATAATAAAAAATAGAAAAAATAAAAAGTCTATGTCCATGTTCCCTTTGGTGTGTTAGTTGTAGTATCGATATCCTCTACTATATAGCTAAAATCCTACTATAAGTGAATAGATACCATATACATCCTTCTGAGTCTGGGTTAGCTCACTCAGGATGAGCTTCTCTAGTTCCATCCATTTGGCTGCAAATTGCATAATTTCATTGTTCCTGATAGCTGAATAATATTCCATTGTGTAGATGTACCACAGTTTTTTAACCCATTTTTAGGCTGAGGGACATCTGGGTTGTTTCCAGTTTCTAGCTATTACAAATATGCTGCTATGAACATAGATGAGGAAACTTCTATGATTCCGTGAGGAGACATTTGGGTGTATACCCAGAAGTGGTATGGCTGGGTCCTGAGGCAAAGCTATTGTATTTTGTTGAGAATTGCATTGAATCTATATGTTATTTTCGGTAAGATGACCATTTTTGTTAATCTTACCTATCCATGAGCATTGGAGATCGTTCCATCTTCTGATATCTTCAATTTCTTTCTTCAAAGTCTTGAAGTTCCTGTCATACAGGTCTTTTACTTGCTTGGTTAGAATTACCCACAGGTATTTTTTGTTATTTGTTGTTACAGTGAAGGTGTTGGTTCCCTAATTTCTTTATCAACTCATGTATCTTTTGTATAAAGAAGGGCTACTGATTTTTTTAGAGTGAACTTTATTTCCAGTCACTTTGCTGAAGGTGTTTATCAGCTATTGGAGTTCTCTAGTAGAGTTTTGGGGGTCACTTATGTATACTATCATATCATCTGAAAACAGTGATTCTTTGACTTCTTCCTTTCCAATTTGTATCCCCTTGATCTCCTTTAGTTGTCTTATTTCTCTGGCTAGAACTTCAAGTACTATGTTGAAGAAATATGGAGAGAGTGGGCAGCCTTCTCTTGTCCCTGATTTTAGTGGGGTTGCTTTGAGTTTCTTTCCATTTAATTTGATGTTGGCTATTGGCTTGCTGTATATTGTCTTTATTATGTTTAGGTATGGTCCTTGTATCCTTGATCTCTCTAAGACTTTTATCATGAATGGGTGTTGGTTATTGTCAAAGGCTTTTTAGCATCTAATGAGATGATCATGTGATTTTTTTCTTTCAGTTTGTTTATATGGTGGATTGCATTCATGGATTTTTGTGTGTTAAACCATCCATGCATCTTTAGGATGAAACCAACTTGATCCTGGTGGATGATATTTTTTTGATGTGTTCTTGGATTCTGTTTGTGAGTATTTTATTGAGGATTTTTGCAGCAATGTTCATAAGTGAGATTGGTCTGTGATATTAGCCATATAGTACAGGATAACCATCCTACAACCTACATAGTAAAAAAGACAGGAACCTAGAATAACCATGCTATGAGAGACCCCACCCAGCAGTGGATCAAAACAGATGCTGAGACACATGGCCAAACATTAACTGGAACTCTGGGACTCTTGTAGAAGAGAGGGAGGAAGAATAGAGGGATACAGAGAGGATAAGAACTCCACATGAAGATCATTAAAACCAACCAACCTAGTACCCTGGAGGCTTACAGAGAGTGAAACACCCACCAAAACCAAAATAAAACAAAAAACCCCAACCATATATAGTCTGTACCTAGGCCCCCTACACATATGTAGCTGATAGGCCACTTGATCTTCATGAAGATCCCCTAGCAAGTGAAATGGGATGGGGGCAGTTGTCTTTGACATGGACTCTGTTGCCTGTTTGTGGAACACTTTACCCTAGCTGGTTTCCCTTGTTGGGCTTCAGTGGAAGAGGAAACTCTTAGCCCTAATTCGACTTGATGAACTGAGGTGGGATAATATGGGGGGGGGGGGTGTTCCCCTCATCCAAGGAGGGAGAGTGGGAAGAGAGTGCAAGGGTGGGACAAGGCGGGGAGGAGTGAGGGAGCTGTGATCAGGATGTAATTTGACTAAATGAATAATTTTAAAAATAAATTTTATATACATAAAAATGAATGACCATGAATTATAAATTTTTATGTTAAGGAAGTACAGCATAAAACATCTTTTAATACTATAGATCCTCGAACTGGGCCTCTGTGATAGATGTGGGGACTACATGTAAGAAGCAGTAGTATTTGTTCTTAGCAAGCTTTCTAGAAAGGAAGGAAGGAAGGAAGGAAGGAAGGAGGGAGGAAAGGGGGAACTGATGAAGGGAAGGAGGAGGTGTGAATGAATGAATTATGAAAATATATTTCTCCAAATTAATTCCCTTCACCTAACCTTGTCCTCAGAAAATTATTTCAACTCAGCAGTAGTTTCCCTCTCTACAAAGGAGGGGTCTACCTCAGAAAATTTTGTAAGGTTTACGTTTTCATTTGTGTGCATCTTAGTATACAGTGCATGTTTTACACACCTTTCTGAAATAATATACAGATATTACACAAATGAAAGTAATATATGGAAGTCACACAAAGAATTTTCACCTCCACTTTTTTCTTTTCTGCGCAATCATTTATCATAATTGATCAAGCAATTCTACCATTTTTACATAGAACTTTCTTTTACTCTTTGATAATTTCATATGCTTCTGAAGTTATGGAAAATGGAGTCACACACTGTACAGACCCCTTTTCTTTGTTAACAATGAATGCCAGCCTATAAAGTGTAGGGCATTACTATTTGTTCTGCACAGACTTCAACAACTGCTTTCAGTTGGATAATACCCAGCTAAAGACAAGCATGTCTTCATAATGCTGCTGTGTTTCATTCCTTTGAGTGACTTTTACCTCTTTTGAGATGTGAAATCTCTAATGTGCTGTAGGCTTGACTTACAGAGAATAACTTGTTGGCAGTCCATAATAAGAGTATGGCTTTTCATCCTTACCTGAATCTTCAACTTAAATGCTGGAGTTAATTCCTGCTTGGGTGGTATTTCAGACCTATAGTTCCTTGGTTCTGTTGTGAATCAGGTCTGAGACCTACTTTCTCTTATGTATTATTAGATACCAGGAACTTCTCTTTGTTCTGGTTATAATCTCTTCACCCACCTTATGTGTTATTGGAATGTAATTGTACTGTTTAGGATAGGAACAGGATATAAGAAATTTAACACAGTATAATTTACCAATCTTAGAATTAGAGTAAGTGTGGTTTACACTCAGACTGAGCAACACTTCTTTTAGATTTGACATACAGGATAAAGATGTGGTTCATTTTATTCTTTAGCATGCTATTGGTATATCATAAAATATTCCACAGTCCATCTGATGTAATTTTCTTATGTTGTTCTGGAACTACTATTCATAGCGAAATATAAAGAGTGTTTTCTTGTTACAGTTAACAACAATTTGGCCATTTGTTTAGTTGGGACATATCAGGTACAGAATGAAATGTCAGTGGGCTTCCATCTGTAAATTAAACTGATTCTAGATTTTTTTATCTTATTCCATAATTTAATATGGACGATTTAATTTTTCCAAAAATGTCTATAGCCATAAAAAAGTAAAAATGTCAGAAATAGACTTCACTTACATAAAATTTGGTATTATGTAAAGGAATAAATGAAATAAGTCAAAAAGACAGATTATGTATGTCCTTCTGTATATATTGAGGAGGTCCCTGGACTGTATAAAGTGTGGCCACTAGATAGCCAATTTCTTCAAACTAAGGGTCTTCAGAAAGCAACAAATACTGGAAAGATTTCTGGTCTGGTGCCTCCTTTTAGATGAACTCTGGACCCTGTAAGTACACACATGATCTTTGAAACATTCCCCACATTCTCATGACCTAAACTCAAATTACAAAAGAGATTGGACCCCAGAGTACTCAGGAAACTTTTCTACACTGACAGCCTCTATTTCCATTCTGTAGTGAATCCTATATAAACTATTGTGTCTTTTTCTGGTCAAGCAGAATTTATCCTGAGTGTATGTATGTTCTCCAGGTCCCCACACATCCCTAAACTTTGCAATGCCTTAGAATTCTCTGTATTCTCCCTTTTTCCTCCCTCAAACAGAACAAGTATAAACTTCCTAACAACTTTGGGTGAGAGGTGACCACACTGATAGCCTTATGTTGATGTTTGTCTATTTTTTCTCTCAATACACCTACAAGACTTTTGTTCTTATATAAGTTTTATCATTCAATGCCACAAAACTCTAAAAGGGGTAAGTTCCCCTTGTGTCCTAAAGTAGGAAAACGTATAATGTCAAAATCACAGAAAACATCTTGAGAGTGGTTATTGGGAGCTGGAGTGGGGGAGGATTAGACTTGTCAATTATGAGAGGGGTGATTGCAGAAGGCCTGACTTAGAGCATGAAGGTCATGGATAATAAAAATATATCCCTGACATTTGCTCAGAGTCACTCTGTAGGCAGCTGTGTGGAGTTAATATGACTTAGCTTCTTCCTTTAGTTAAAATGATGAGGGACTGACATGCTAAGGACTTGAAATCATTGAACACCAAACCCACATTTGGGGTTTAAGAATATTTAACAATATCCCCAGTGGTAAAGACACATGTTCTTTGATTAGAAAAAGCAAAACATAAAACAAGGGTCCCTGGGTTTAAACAGGCAATTGACAAATTTCAACACATATCAACCTGTAGAAGTTAATAGAAATCTACTCTTCCTGAACACTCGAGGGGCAGGAAGACACCATGACATGAAGAAATGCAGCTATTCCAGCAGATCTAAAAGTAGAAATGATTTTCTTATAATCAAGTAAAGTCACTGTCTCTCAATTTCATGTTTTCAGTTCAGTTTCTATTTTTATACTTGACAAATTCCATGCACATAATTCTCATAGCCGCATCTTGATAGTTGCATTTTTGAGGTGTATGAATCTCTCTTCTCTCTCTGTCTCTTTCTCTCTGTGTCTCTCTTTCTCTCTCTCCCTTTCCTTCCCCCTCTCCCTCTGTTCCTCTCTTCTCCCTCTCTCTCTGACTCTTTCTATCTCCCTCTCTTCCCCCCCCCCTCAATGTGTGTGTGTGTGTGTGTGTGTGTGTGTGTGTGTGTGACAAGCATGTCAATTACTTTGCATAGCTGTCTGGGAGCTAGAATTTTCATTCAATATCTTTATTGGATGTGCCTTCCTCTGCCCACTCAAAGTGTTTTGTTTTTCTGTTTAAAGACTTTAGCTGATGCTTTCGTGTGCTGCAGAATTTTCTCACTTTCCATGCTGACTGTCATCCTCTCCATTCTCCACTGTACAGTTTTCATGAACTCCAGTGGTATGTTTGAACTATGTGAATTATTGTCCATACTCTGTCCTTTGAGTGTGTCTGCACAATTCTTTTAAAATTTCCTCTAAAAGTGTAAAACAGTCAAAATTAGCATGATCTGTATAATGAATTCTTTTTGCAAAGTGTGGGAAGATATCTCTGAAAGATCATTTTAGTCCTGTCGAAGAGACCAGAATTGATACATCATTTTAGTCCTTTCCAAGAGACTGGAATTTGGTCATTAAATTCAACAGTTAAGGAGAAAAGAAAACAGATAGCTAGCAAAGTCAATTGTATCAAATGTTACTATCACTTGTCTCAATTTTTCAGTCAAAAGAGCAATATTAGAATCAGTGGCATTGTTGCTTTATATTACTTCAATTATCTCTTTAATCTCTATTCATTCTCCCATAACCCTTTCCAGTGTTTCCTAATTTTAGGGAATTACTCATGAATAATGTGCAACTTTCCACCCTACTTGAACTGAGGAGTCCTTCCTGCACTGCTTTCTGCCCAGTATGTTGGGGAATTAAGAATTGGGTGACATTTCCTGGGAAATGTGTATAGTCATCTCTTCACTTTAGAGAGTGTAGCAAGGACAAACCAAAGAAATGGCATGTGTATAACTGTAGCTTTGTGAAATTGTGTCTTCTAAAGTTTAGAATCCCATCACTAAGAAATAGTGTCATGGTCAGTGGTTGGGTTATCTAATCTCAATTGGTATAATTTATTGGAGTTACTTACAGGGGTTTTGGTGAAGGGTATATACAGAATTATGGACAATTTAGGTGCAGCTACACCACCAAAGAGTCTTTAGCAATGGGGAAGGGTAGTGTTATGTGTCCTCCTTTCATGGGAGATTATTAGTGGACTTCTCTGGGCAATCACACATCCTCTGATTTCTATTTCTAGTAACCATTACATGCATAGTGTACAATGTTCATCACCCATTGAGAGACTGAAGCAAGAAATCTTGATCTTCAGGGATAGATAACAAGACCTTGTCAAAACAACAACAACCCCCCCCCAAACAAAAAAACAACACCAAAACATAAAATTAAACACATATATAGAAGCAATACGAAATGTAACACAAATTCAAAAGAAAATAATTGTTTGGATCTTGAATACTTTTTCTGAATTAATATACTTAAACACAGTTCTCTTCAACATTTTAAAAATAAAAATCCACTTGCCCACATCTTCAGAGTCCCATTATGTTTTGAGGAGGACTTAAAGGATTTGAATATAGAGATTGATTTAATTGTGGTTTTTTTCCCTTTTGTTTTTAAGATTATAAACATAATAATATGAATTCTATCCTCTATAATATGGAGATAATAATTCCCATACACTGACTTACAGTGAGGAAAAGATGGATTAATATATCTAAGCCCCTGTTCTCCTTTTCTGGAACTAAGCATGGGAACTAAGGGGCAGAAAAACATGAGACTCTCCCCCATTTTCATTTATCCTAGACTACCTGTATTTGAGCTTGCCCACCACCTACCTCTATTTGAGCTTGCATATTTCATGTGTTTTTGCTTGTCATAATACATTAAGTAAATTTTTGATTGGGTAGGTATTGTTGATATTATAACCCAACCACATTGTATTCCTTTACTGAAGGATTTCCTTTACTAAAAGCACCCTTACATCTGGAGATGCTTTGCTGTTAATTTTTGCTTCACATTCCTCTGTTAAATATTTGCCTTATCAATTTTAATGTCATCAAATTGACAGAAGGTAGGATCACCTAGAAAATTAATCTCTGTGAATGTCCAGGGAGTTCACATTGTCTAGATTGCGCTAAATGGTATGGGAAGACCTGCCCACTCTAGGTGGCAGTATTCCCTAGTGTAGGCATCCTGGACTGTACAAGAGTGAAGCAAGGCACCTGAATGCTAGCCTAGCATGCGTGCATTCATTGCTGTCTTTTCCTATCATGGCTACAATGGAACCAGCTGTTTCAAGCTTCTGTTGACTTGACATCATCATGATGAGCTGCACTTTGAATTGTGAACTAAAATAAACTCTTTCTACTCAAGTTGTTTTTTTCAGGATATTTTCACATCTGTGACAGCAGTAATCACCATATGGGATGGAGTTGAGTTTGGATATATGTATATATGAGGTTTTGTGTCCCTATTTTAATATGAGATTCTGGACTCTTCACATTGTAATGAATTACTACACGAAATTATTCTCAGTTATCAGTGTAGTATGAGCTCTTGTAACTACACAGCACAGTATTTATGTATCACTGAGCAATTCCTTGCTTTAAGGTTCTAAATGATTGCTGCAGCATTCTAATCTGTTTGATCATTGATTTACTTACTTCTACTGTATTGACTAAACTTAAAATAGAAAACTACAGAAAAGCAGGTAACTGAGAATGACATGAAACTACTTTCATGTTTAAATTTCAACTCAGAGAACAATGAATTAAAATCTCTGTCTTTGATCATGGTCTCTGTAATTCATTAACGTCCCCAATCCTGGTGGTAACATAGATTGTCCCTGATATATTTCTTTTCTCAGCTAATGTGTTTTTCTCCTCATAAAGTTTTAAACATAATTTAAAAAATAAAACCAGGTGTGGTGGTAGAGGAATGTAGTTCCAGCATTAAGGAGACAGAGTTAGGCAGATCTGTGTAAGTTCAAGGACAGCCAGAAACCCTATCTAGGAATGAAAACAATGCATAGGGTGGGGAGTCATACAAGGAAATTGAGTTCAAACAATGAAATAGAAATTGGATACGACGATTTGGAATTTAAATTTTGTTTTGTTTTTGTCGGTTGATCTCTCTAAGAATTATAGTAAAAACAACTGACAAAATCTTGAATGGGAGGCTTGAGAAAGGCTCAGCGATTGGGTGATTAATTTGTTTCAGATCTCTACTGTAGCTATGTCTTAAAGGTATAAGAGACCTAAAGGAAATGATGTTGGATGTTACCAACAAGGTGCTTAGGATGTAAGCTAAGATTAGCTCTTCTTTTCCCAATGAACCATCAGTAGTATCATTTTATTGTACTTGAGAAACTGGCATTTATTATTCAGTACAACTTAAGCTAATAATGAGATGAAGACACAGAATCATTAGCTATTTCACCTATTTGAATTATGTCTGAAGGTCACTGAGCTTTGAAAACCACTGTTTCAAAAGCCCTGCCCACTGTGACTTCCTTCAAAGAATATTGTGAAACAATGGCATTTTCAAAACTGCCCATTGATCTTAAAAGTATGAGTCAATAGCTGAAAGATCTGAACATATATGTTTGTTACAGGGGTAATGCCATCTTTGATATCAATCATTCTTCCATAGTGCATGGCTCTGCAGGATACTAAGGGCATCTTTCTACAGAAGAATACTATGATGGAAAGTGTATCTGACTTTAAATAGATAAAAATATTTTCACTCTAGTATGCATTAGCTCCTACACTTGTACCAGTGCTTGAGTCACCGAGGAAGAGGCAGAATGTCATATTTTCCAAATGAATGCAGAAAATTTTACCTGCAATATGCAGTGCAATGATGTGGAAGATGGTGGCTCTGAGATTCTGTATGTTTTATTTTCTGGTGATCACACTGGGCTTTGTTGATACAGGTGCAGAAGTTTGTGAGGTTAAAGGTTAAAGGGCTGAACATGGCCATTGCATGAGGCAGGTTTTGTTTTCTCTGAAACTCATGGAACAGAAGGCTCTCCCCTCAGAGGGGATAGGATCAGGGTTCCTACAGCTCTAGGAAGCATAATCTCATTCTTTAATGTGCATCCCCACAGAGATATCAATTTGACTCTGGAGTTAAATACAGACTTAGCCCTCCCTAAGGCAAGGTCTGAGGGAGGGTATGATCCCAACCTTCAACACTACAGGCTTGAGAATAAGCTATCATCCTCTTGTTAAATAGGGAACATATATAACTGGCTTTTAGTTGAACGTCTCCAAAACAGCCTTTGTCTTAAATTAATATCCCACTACTAGTTTTGTATTTTTTTAAGCTGAATACCTCAAACCATAGTCAATATAAATACTTTAAAAGGTTGAATCTTTCCCATAACAACCAGTGCACTGTTCATCTATATTATTTACTTTTCCTATTCAAAATATTTTGCAAACTATTTAAAATCATTATTGAAATTATAAGAGGCTTCACAGTTAGTTATCTAATTGACTTCTAGTAAAATATTATGACCCCAACAAATATTCAACATTTCTTTACATCTTTCCTAGCAATTAAATATAACCTAGAGATTTTACTGTCTAATAAAAGTCTTGGTCTCCATTGTTTAATGCAGAGTCTCACTTTCCTTCCACTGATGAGAGTTTAAATTCACTGGTATGAGTTTAGCAGTTACACTCGAGGATGTAGTGCAAGAAAAGCAATGCTTGTCATGTTTATATGACTAGCAGTAGTCAGAGCATTAGCTTTCTGACTGAATATATGTCAAGGGTATGGGTCACTTGGAAAGGTCTGTGGCTCTCTTCTTTGGTGTGCTAAGGGCTTGTTTGTCATGCTTTCAGCAAGATTCATGTTGCACATACAGCAGTGTACCAACTCTGTGTGTACCAAAAATATTCCCCGGGCATTCCTATTTTTATAGAAAACCAATATGGCAGCCACAGTCTTAGCACATTCAATTTGGAAATATATGCATCCTTCTTTTCAACCAGGAGTGAGTGTGTCTTAGTGAGAGTCATAAGTTCTAGGGAAATGCAATCCTTCAAAGGCAAACAGTCACCAAACTGTCCCATTCATGTTTTTTTAATTATTTAATTTATTTTTTATTTCTTCAAGTTACATATCAGTCACAATCCCCTCCCTACTCCACCTCCAGTCCCACCCTCCCACCCTCTTCCCCCTCAACTCCCCATCCCCTTCTTTTTTTTTGTTTAAGGTATATATTTTTCCACCCAACAGCTCCCCTTTCAGTCCAACAAATGGCTCTTTCTCTTATGACAATAAATGCAATACAAAACAAAAGAAATAATTAGGCCACAATTATGAGAGTTATAAGGCTTAGCACACATTCCCAATGTCCAGTCCATATGTATTTGGCACCTGACTTTAACCTTCTACTATCTAACCATCTCCATGAGTTTAAAGTTCTATATCTAACTCAGCTTTCAAACTAACTTGCATCACAATTTTAAATATATCTTCTTAGATCCAGAACACCCTCTTAATTCCTAAACAACTCAAAATTTGACTATGAGACTCTAGCTATCTAGTCTTCAACCACCTCAGAAAGCTGAGAGGGATAAATTCATGTTTTTAGTTGGAGTATTTACTAGTTAATTGAGGAAGAAAACAAGGGCAGCCAGTGCTCTTCACTACTGAGCCAACTCCATAGCCGCTTTCTCTCATTTTCATTACAACTACTGGTATCATTTAAATTACTCTTAATGAAAAATAACCTAGTTTTAATTCGTTTCTCTTCCACAAATTGCTTAGAACTGGGTCCAGTACATTATTCCATTAATAGTTTCAAAATAATATGTTTAATTTTCAACATTCAAGCTTACAGAATTCTTTTTCTTTTACGAAAGATTAAAATAGTGAGCAACATACAACATTCTTGAGGAGAACTGAATTTTCTGTCATATAACCTTACTCAAAACTCTTAACCTTTTCATGGTTTCCAAGGATATATATCCAATTAAAGTAAAGTGACATTTTCCTTTCAACTAAGGTGTTTTCAATTCCTGTACCATGTATATTCCTTCAAAGCACAAACTAAAGCTGTGCCTTCATGTCCACATGGAAATTCAAAGGTATTTGTTTTCAGCTTTAAATATTTAAAATTCAAAGTGCTATGAAGATTAGTCTCACTTCTAAATGGATTGGCACTCTCTTTGGAGAATTCTTTTGGCCAATATGCTACTACGTATAGTTCTATTATTTGAGTATCTATATTTAGATTTATATGCATGTAGCACACATAAATTCACTAACATTATTAATACAATAAGAGAATAAATGCCTGCACAGAAGCCTCCTTTGAATTTTTTATGTTATCATGTGGTACATGTAGGAGCCTTCTGATACTACAAGCTTACAAATGCTTAGCTCATAATTGGAGTTATGATTAGCTTATTAAGAGAGAATATAGTGTCTGAGTCCTAACATGGACATAAAACAATGGGCATAATAAATGTGTTATAGATACAACAACACATTCTGCTAACACACACGCACACACGTATTGATAATTACCTTTCTTGCAAATTGTAACATACCTGTAATTTGGTTTAATGTAGTGTTAATGTGTTATTTCCTAAATTTATTTGAACATATGTAATTTGTTAGGTTTTTGTTGTTATTGTTGTATATGTGTTTGTGTTTTAGATATATTTTTATTCTTAAAATTTCACAGATGCATACAATGCAGCTTGATCATATTCATCCCTTCCCCTCCTCCAACTCTTCCCATCTACCCCCCAACATCCCTTCCCGACCCCATTTCATTTTTTTTCAATTTAAAGTTTTGCATTAGTCATAACATACACAGCCACCCACTTGAGTCCACTTTCTATGCACTTCTCAAGTGTCCCTGTGCAGCAAATGCCTTGTTGTGACTCCCGGGCTTTAGGGTCCCTGTGTTGTTATATACCTGTCTAGTTCAACCAATACAGCCCAGATCTGCCTGCGGGCCTGAAATCCACTTCCTTTTTCCCTTTGAAGGACTTCACCACCACTTTGTCTCCCCAATACCTGTTTACCATAGCAGTCTCTCACTGCTCTCTGATTTTAACCCTGTCAACAATAATCCCAGGAAGATTTCACCCAGCAGGATAAAAATTGCTTTACTGAAACAATTTCTTATTAATGCTCTCAAACCCTGTACAAAGATTGAATGCCTCTCTCCAACTTCCTTTCACTCCAAAAACAACCCCTGGGAACTTGGTCTATTTCAGTTGAATTTTTCTGACTTAGCCAAATATTTGATGACTATCTCTGTCCCAGTGGGTAAAGATGTCCAAATTATTGTCACATACAGACTTAGGATTCAAGCGAACCATAATTTCATTTGTGACATAATTGCTGCCTAACTAATGCACTGTTTTACAATGAGACACTAGACTTTACAGAAGAAACCCATTCCGAGGTCATGCGTGACCACACTTTGCATCCATTTATTTTATTTTTGATTTGCACAGGTGTCTCTGTGTATAGTGCGCTTCTGTGCCTATATGTTAATTTACACATGTAAGCACATGGCTGTGAGGGAGCCTGTGTGCACATGTATACACACATTTGTGGAGACCATAGATTGGTGTTGGATAACTTTTTGATTACTCATTGCTATTTATTGAGGTGGGTTTTCTCACTGAACTTTACTGATTCAGTCTAGCTGGTCTGCTTACTCTGGCCATCTTCTATCTTGCCTCCCAAGTGCTGGAATTTCTGGCTGGTTGCCGTCTCCACCCAGCATTGATGTGGATACTAGAGATATGAACTTAGTTCTTCATTCTCTTATGTCAAGCCCTTGAACATCTGAGCCATCTCACCACACTTATTTTCATTTAATAAGCATAACTTACAGGATTAGCACTCAAATAATATATCCTGTGTGTTACATAGGTCCTGAGGCAGCCTTTTAATCAAGAGTAACTTTCTTTTTATTCAAAAAAGAATTTAATTTTACAGATAATCTGAAGTTAGCACAGATTTTACATGAACATTTTTGTCACTGACACACTTGAGGAGTTACAGACTCTTATCCTAAAATACCTCAGGAATATTTTCTATAAAACATAATGTTTCATAGATCCAGAACCAACCACCATAATCCTATTCATCTGTAAAGAAAAATAAAATAATGAATATTACAGGCAAATGGAAAATATTATACTGAGTGAGGTAACCCAGATTGAAAAAGTCAAGACATGAATTGAAATGTTGTGAATTTCTAGACATCAAACACTTTTGATATATTGTGTTTAATTGTGTTTCTGCATTAACATGAACATGTGTTCTTCCTGTGCCTCTGTTAATGACAGAAATAGAAACTTAGTTCATTAGCAGAGGTTTCTCCAATATGCACAAAACTCAACAGAGCAGGGAGCCTTCCTACAGGTCTCCTGCAGTGGAAGTGCATGCTGGCTTCTCTCTGTGGTCTTTCCCCGAACTTTGACATTAAAGAGTGAGTGCAGAACTACGTTGTGGTTCAAATCCCAGCACACCTTGAGGAGCAGCTGTATTTTTGTGTCAGGGTGTGTTTAGGAGAGTGGCAGGCAGTGAAACTGGACTTACTGTCTGGTGGCCCCTTTTGACTGTAGATGACTAACCACAATCCTACTCACACTCCAGTTCACCCCGTCACACTGCTGGGCAAGCAAGGCGAAATAAACAGATTCCCATATGCACATATATCCATTATATTGTGAAAATACTTTGAAATAGTGTTTTGCACAAAATGAGTTGAAAACACTTCAAGTTGTGATGGTCATTCCAATGAGCTAAGTACAGTGGGAAAGTCACTTCTCAGAGTTTCCCCATTGATATATTACTGCACAGTTAAGTTAAACAAGGCATTTTTTAAATAAGTACTTTATTTTTTTTCAAGTTACATCTCAGTCGCAAACCCTTCCCTATTCTCCCTTCTTGTCCCATCCTTCCACCCTGTTCCCGCTCCCCCAACAGCTTCTCTTTTCATTCCAACAAATGGTTCTTTCTCTTATAACAGTAAATTCTATACAAAACAGCAGAATTAAATATGCCACATTTATGAGAGTTAAATGGCCCGGTGTACCTTCCCAATGTCCAGTTCATACATATTTGGCCCCTGACTTTAACCTTCTACCTTCTAACCATCTCCATGAGTTTAAAGTTCTATAACTGACTTAGTTTTCATACTAACTTGCATCACTATTATAACCATCTTCTTAGATCTAGAATGCCCTCTTGATTCCTAAACAACTCAAAATTTAGCTATGAGACTCAAGCTGTCTATTCTTCAACCACCTCAGAGAGCTGAGAAGGATAAATATATCTGATTGTATAGGAAGTGCAGGGCCTGCAGCTTCCAATACTAAGAAATGACAAACCAGTGACTACCTGGACAGTTCCCATTTTCTCTCCATACATTACAGCATCAGTCTTCAGCCTTTTGGTCTTGTTTCTCTGACAGACATTTATTGTAGAGCAGGGATTGTGAAGGACTAACCTACCCTGTCTTGGCAGAGCTAGGCTGTCGACTTCCCTGCTACCAAGTTTTGTCCTTTTTGGACAGCAGTCTGTCTGCAGTTGAAGCAAGGAGTTTTTACATGCCAAGAGATAGGCTTGCCACTAATTCAACCATCTCACATTGGAGATTATTTGATGCTTTTCTTCTACTTGGAGTAGAATAGGGGGTGCTGTCAGGAGCTGATATGTCACAATATCAAAAAAAAAATCTTAATTTAAGACCACATCTTTGAATGCCATATTCTGCAGATCTCTTAGGGTTTTTGAAGATGCCCTATCTATCTCTTGTATTTAGATAAGCAAATGTTGCTTGTCTCTTAACAACTTAATTACTGAGTAGCCTAGAGAATATGTGACAGACTGTCTTAGTAGCTAACAAGGTGACATGCATGCATGACTAGGAGTTTGTTTTTCTTAACTATCCTAAACAGTTTAAGACGGTTGGTATCAAGAGGCCAGAACTTCACGTTTCATTTTTAAGTATCTCTAAGTACGATACCATTAGGAAGCGTTACCTTAAATTTTGCATCAATATACAAAGATCTATTCAAATGTGGCTAAATATACTCCTAATTTTGTATCAATATACGAAGATCAATGCCTATGCAGCCCAATACAATCTTAATATTGCGTCCATATACAAGGGTCAATACCATTGTGGCCAACTATAATCTTAGTTTTGTATCAATATACAAATATCAATACTGACGTAGACCAATACAATCTTATTTTTGCACAATAAACAATGGTCAACACCACTTTAGCCAAATATACTATTAATTTTGTATCAATATACAAGGGTATAAGGGCATATTCAATATTGTGACCTTTCTTCTTGATCCTTCCTGTGCTGTGTCTCGATTTTTCTCTCGTCCGTGCATTCCTACATAGGAGATAAAGAAGGATACAGAAAAGGGAAAGAAGGAATACCCTGGGTCTAACCTCCAAAACCCATTAAACAGGACCATTTAACAACTTGTAATCTCTTCCCCTAAATAATAGTGTTTTCAGTTGTCCTTCAAATAACCGAAAAAAGGGGGGGGGCGGAGAAACACCCTCCCCACCCTTTAACCATTTTTCCATTTTGGTTTGGGCCCCAAACAGGTTTACTACGACCGAAATCAGCAGGAAGTCATTTTAAGAGAGAAACAAGGCATTTTTAGGCTCACTAGGGATGCCTGGGAAGAGTAAATTCTAGATTTATCTTTAGACAGTGAACACACCCACTCAAACACATAATTTTGATGAATTGTGTATTATATGATTGAATAGTATTTTCATATTATTAAATGAACATCCATAGCATTAAGAGTTATTGACAAACAATATAAATTTATACTTATTTATATTCACATGTGTATAAACCCAGCTTTAACATATACATGTGTCTTTGTAGAGCTTATCTTGATTCATCTATAAATATGCATAAATATTAAGAATCTGAGGCCAAATAATATTTGTGCACTGTGTTTAAGAAGACTATCCACTGATAGAGCTCAGTGCTATGCATACAGGAATGATGGAGTTTTCATCAGAATCTACTTTCAAACTGGTCCCAATCCATAATTCTTTCACGTAAGTTGACATTGTATAAGAGATTTTATAAACTCCTAGTAACTTTTAGTGATAGGAAGAGGTCTATTTTCAATAATTAAAGCAAACTTGTATATATCCATAAGTCAAATCCCTTATATTTAAAACTCCAGTCTTCCATTAATGTACTGATTTTTCTCTTTCTACATTGCAAATGTCATGCAAAGTTTTGCAACTGAAGGGAAAATTTAGCCATAAACACCTTTTCAGTCTGTTGTTATAGTCATTGACAACTTTTCTTATTTTTATTCATCAATAAGAATAATAAAAAGGAATAGATTCTCCTATAATTGCTATGGGATGACCCATCATGCTATTTTTAAAAATCATAATTTATCTGATGTGTTGAAATGGCACGTATTTATTGGGCAACTTGTAATGTGTGCCCATGTAGGTATCATCAAATAGTAAGTAAGTCAGTTTATATATATATATATATATATATATATATATATCTTCAAACATTTTTTTCTTCTTCAGGAAGCATTAAAATCTCTTCTTGCAGCCATAGAGGTATACAATATGCTGCCTCTATCATAGACTCCCTACTGAGAACCACCAGACCAGGACCTCTTAATGCCTTCTAACAGCATCCTAACCCCTGACTATCAAAGTCTTCTCATCCCATCATTCCCCATATTTTCTACACACCCTGCCATTCCAGTCTATCAGATCAGCATGTTAGAATCCATGTAAGGGAAGTTACTCTGTATTTGCCATTTTTGCCTAGCTTATCTCTCTTAGCATTAAGACCTCCAGTTGTATCTATTTATAACAAATGACATAGTTTTGTACACTTTACTTCTGAGTTACACTTCAGTGTATATATGTATATATATTGGATATATAAATAGGCATATATACATATAATGCATATACATACATACACACACATATATGTTTGTGTGTATTTGTTTTGTAGTATATATATATCTATGTCCTGTTTGTGTGTGCGTGTGTGTACGTGTGTGTGCGTGTGTGTACGTGTGTGTGCGTGTGTGTACGTGTGTGTGTGTGTGTGTGTGTGTGTGTGTGTGTGTGTGTGTGTCTGTGTAGTCCTCAGTTGATGGATAAAAACTGTTTGTTCATCATGAATAGTGTTGTAGTGGACACTAGCCTGCAGGTGGCGCTCCAACCCACTGACTTAAAATTGTCCTGATATCTTGACAGTTGCCTCAAATATTAGCTCTGTTTTTACCTTTTTAAAGAACTTGCATACTTTTCCATAATGGCTACTTTAATTTAGATTCATACTATTGGCTTAGATTAAGATAGTTTCCTTTTCTCTGTATTATGGCCAACACTCCCTCTCTCTTATATTTTGAAAATATGTCATCTGAATTGAGCCGTGTCTCAATATGGTTTGATTTGTGTATCTCTGATGACTAGTAAGGCAGATTAAAAAATATATATCTGAAGGTGATTTGTATGTTTTCCACTGACAAAGGTCTATTCAATTTGATTACCAGTGGAGATTATTTTGTTATTGTATTGCTTGAGTTCTTTTAATATTCTGTTCATCAACTTCCTATCTGATCCATAGTTTTCTAATGTTTGCTTCCATTCTGTAGGTGTGTCTTTTCTTTGTTGATGTCTCTATTTCCTCTTCAAAATCTTTTTCAGCAAACTTTTTTTGTTTCTGTTTTTACATGGTACCAATGCACAATAACTCTTTAATTGTTCACTAGACCCACTGACCTGCCGTTTATGTGGACTCTCAATGATTATCTCTTGTTAATGAGACCTTCTGCTTTCTTTCCTCATTTGTCCATAGTTATCAGTCCATAGATTTGTCCATAGATATAGCTTCATATTAGTCCCGTAAGCCCTCCCTGCAAGACACAGTTTAGCATGGTAGAAAAACCAAGGTCGACGAGATAGGAGAGGAAGTGAGCTAAGGCTTCTAGTTAGTGGAAAGAAGAAGGCAAGCTGACAATGAGAGGGGCAACTCAAGATAACAACGTAGCAAGGGATGAGTCATGGTGGCAGCAGGTGGTGGGTATCTGCTATATAATAAATAGGTCAGTGAAGCTACACATTAATAAATAAGACTGGAAGGGTGAGTGTGAGAGATTAGGTCAGAGCAAGAGACTTGGAATTTTAGGTCTCACGGGGAGTTTGAATTTATTCTAAATGCAGTGTAATTCTCTGACATGTTTTAAAGTCATGATTCTCACTTGTTTGACCTGCTACTAGTCTCTACAGACACAGAGATACATCTAGTAGCCACGCTCCCTGTGACTGGACCTCCCTTTCCGGTGAGCTTGGTGAAGGGTTGCAATAATAAAGAAAAATGTTTTTTCAAAGTTAATATGAGGTTTTCTGTTTATTGGGCCAGTGATCCTGGAGTCTGTTGAAACTTAATCTGGGAATAGGCAACTGCTCATGATGTCTCTCTCACCTGAGAGTAAGTTAGCATATCGGCCACCTCCGTTTACTATACAGAAGTCACTCACAGTTCAAAGGCCTTGAGTTTTTTTTTTTTTCCTTCACAAGTATAAACCGTGCAATGAAATTTATCATGACACCTCATTGGTGAGAGATTCTGAAATAAATGAAAACTCACCACCAAATTACGCATTATGCCAGAGTTATATTTGGTGTCCCAGCCCTTTTAGATGTTAGCAGCTTGTGAAGTAAAATGTGCTGCCAACCATTCTAGGCTTGGGGCCCTGTTACTTCAAACTTCCCACTAAATGGAAAAGGTTCTGTTTTAAGAATTGGAGAATTGGAAACCAAGTGCTTAGTAACCAAATACTTTAACTTATTTTTTTTCAGAGCCTGTGATGGAGACTGGGAGATTCCAGTCACCATTTGTACACAGACATGTCCCGCATGTACACACAAGAACTTGAGAAGGTGGGTGTCCACGTCTCTGTCACAGGTGAAAAGAAAGATCATAGTAGGTCATGTGGTTTCCTATAGGCTGCCCGATGATGGATAAACTCTGCAAATGTCACACCATATGTTCCTTTGATAGCAAATGCACCCATCTATGCAGTGGTTGCTGTTAAATATTGTTAACACCTGGCTCATTATTTGTGTGCCAGAGCCTAGTAAGAGCTAAAATGAATTTCTGATGGGATGCTTGTTGCTTTACTTCCATAATAACATACCTATGGTACCCATTTCTGATTCGGAGCATTTCCCAGTTGCATTTGAAAACGGCTTCTCTCCCTGGAGCCTCACAGCTGCGTGATGGGAGCATTACCAGATCACAAGGTCTTCTTCAGCCCTGGCTTGAACCTTCAAGAGGCGTGAGAGCTAGAATGTTAATTAAGGTTGTTCCAAATTGAGCAGTGACAAATTTAAGTCAGCAGCCTTTTGTGGAAAAAAAAAAAAAGCAACACTTTTTTCTTGTTTAGAAGCAAATATTCTAATATTGCGCAAGCCCCAGACACTTGACTTTCTGTTGGACCTCCCTGTGGGAACTATGTGGAAATAATCTGCACGCTGTATTGATAGTCTGGCTTGTAATGTTATGAAAAGAGGCAAGCAGGTTGGTGTGAACACTTTTATGGTGATTTATGATGCTTACCACATCCCATACATCTGCCTCGCAGGAAACCTGCAGATAAACTTTGGTATTACAAGAAAGCTTTAATGTCCAAATGAAACATACACGCATTCACCCTTACAGAAGGAAAGCAAAGCAAAAAGAATTTCATGGTGAAAAAAATCACACGGGACAGTTTCACTGCCTCCGCAGTCCCCTCTGTTCAGCACATGAATCTGTCTCCTCCTCTAACCCAGCTCTGAGCTCTCCATCTTTGCAGTATTCCCACTTCCAGGATGCTGTGTGCTCT
>CAJQZJ010031879.1:2418760-2439004 GCA_907164525.1 Lophiomys imhausi
AAAAAAAAAAAAAAACCCAAAACAGCCTGTGGTAGTATATATTACAGATATATGACAAAGCAATTGATTTATGTAGCATTGACACATAATGGAAACCAGTCATTTTTCTTGAGATTCAATGCACAAACCTAGAAACTGAAGCATTTCTCTACACTGCGTATTGACCAAGTGCAAATACTAAGAAGATGCCTTCATAATTCTCACTAAGACCCCTATCTTCACAAAGTAAGCCAGTGCAGGGCAACACTGTATGAGTAATTAGGCAGTATAGAGCTCTGTGCATTGTGCGTGAAGCCGAGATTCATATATGTGGTTTATTGTGTTATTCTTTGAAAAAAAAGTGAATTAATTGCATCCATTTATTGCACTAATAGTCAATGAAATTAAAGGATATTTTCCAAGAAGCTTGATGCACTCCCTGATAAAAAGAAACTATTACTATTTCATTTCATGTGTTTATTATTATTATTATTATTATTATTATAACTGTTTCATTAAGTTCTATTAAGGTAGTGTGCAATATGGCTGAAGTTCTAAAATGTGGAAGAGGGAACAAATGTCTTTAATTCAAGTAATTCTTTCCTTCATTATGATGTACACCACTGCATTAAAGTCATTCTGAAATAAAATCTAAACAATAGTTTGGGGATTTAATTCCCATAATCTTTCCCTCTTTTAAAATTTAGTATAAGTTGTTCTGAGAAATGACTTTCATCCATATATAATTTTATTTTGTGTATCAATAAAACCATTAAATAATATTTATTAGGTGCAACTGTGTTAATAGGAAGGCATTTTATATGCAATCTCTTCTTAACTTTTATGCCAGCTGCATTAGGTGGGTCAATGTCCGAATACCTAGAATTCTATGCAATGTGTGGTTTTGAACAAGTCATGCTGCATTTCCTAATACCTCCTTCCACAGCCAGCAAGAGGGTCATTGTAGATTAACTTATTATCTTCCACTTTAAAGGCACAGATTTTAACTGATTCATCTTCTGTGCACATGGATGATACAATTCTACATAATATCAGGAACTTATTTTAACAAAATTGATACTAAGTAGGCAGCTATAATGGATTGAAATTCAATGGAGTGCTATGTTTTTGTTTCAGTTGGATAATAATTTAGCATCTGTTATGTTATTTGCATAAAATTAGTTCAGCGGTATATACAAAATTGAAATCTGTATAAATATCATTTTATTACATGTTAGTATTAGAAATAAAATATGCACATAGAAGTGGAAAAGATAATAATGACACCTTCTCTAGCATCTGTTTGTATTACGTATGATTTTTTGACAGGACCATGGCCTCCAGTCACATGTGTCATGAGTCCTGACACCCTGACTCAGGCTATAAATAACTTTCTGTCTTTGAATGCTAGTTCTGGCTTTCTCCATGTGCTACAGGTGAAGTTTTGCAACAGAAATATCAGGAAGTAATAATGGGCTCCAACTCTAGAGCACCATTCCAGGGCTGCGTTTAATTACTTCTGGATATCACTTACTCTATATTTCTGTGACTTGGGATTTAACCTGAGTGTAATTCTTACCTCCAACTAGGCAGCTCCGTGGTCAGGCACTGCCATGAAGGTGGCTGAGCAATAACTTGTAAAAGAGTGAGGATTTTGCAAAGGTTAAAGAACACTAATAGTACACTTCCAATTAAAATTACTGACTTCGCTAGAGTACTACATGAAATAAAATCTCAAACACAATCACACAGTTTAATATCTGTTCCACATGACAAAATTAGTAGTAATTTTTTATTTGACTTAAATAAACATTTTATTTACAATGTTGATGGTAAAATTATTATTTTTTTTACTGTTCATTTATTACTTCAATTTACATCTCCATCACAGTCCCCTCCCTCGACCCCTCCTGGGCCCGCCCATTCACCCTCTCACCCTCTCCCTCTTTTCCCACCTACTCTACTCCTCAGCTGTAGGGTGCTCTAAATATCAGCCCCCTTCAGTTCAGCAGCCATATTTGGGCCAAGAGTTTCCTCTTGCTCTGGGGTCCTACATGGCAGCTCCACTAGGGCAAAGTGTCCCAATAACTAATAACAAAATCTATGTTCCTGGTCCTTTCAGCTTGTTGGTTGTAGGATAGTTATCCTGTACTATATGGTTAAAATTCAGTTAGAAGTGAATAAATGCCATGTGCATCTTTCTGGGTCTGGGTTAGCTCACTCAGGATGAGCTTCTCTAGTTCCATCCATTTGGCTGCAAATTGCATGATTTCATTGTTTCTGATGACTGGCTAGTATTCCATTGTGTAAATGTACAACAGTTTTTTTTTTATCCATTCATCCGTTGAAGGACATCTGGGTTGTTTCCAGTTTCTAGCTGTTATAAATAAAGCTGCTATGAACATAGTTGAGATGTCCTTGTGGATTAGTGAGGAATCATTTGAGTGTATGCCCAGGAGTGGTATGGCTGGGTATTGAGGTAGAGTTATTCCAAGTTCTGGAGGTATCACCATCCCAGATTTCCAGCTATACTACAGAGCAATAGTAATAAAAACAGCATGGTACTGGTATAGAAACAGACCAGTTGATCAATCGAATTGAACACCCAGAAATAAATCACACACCTATGAACACTTCTTGACAAAGAAGCCAAAACTGTACAATAGTAAAAGGACAGCATCTTCAACAAATGATGCTGGTCTAACTGGATGTCAACATGTAAAAGAATGCAAATAGACCTATGCACAAAACTCAGCTTCAAGTGGATCAAAGATCTTAACATAAAATAAAATACACTAAATATAATAGAAGAGAAAGTGGGGAAAGCCATCAAACTCATTGGCACAAGTGATAACTTCCAGAACAGAACACTAAGAGCTCAGGCTCTAAGTCCAATGACCAATAGATGGGAAAAGCTTCTGTAAGGCAAAGGACACTATCACTCGAACAAAATGGCAACCTACAGATTGGGAAAAGATAATTACCAACCCCACATCTGACAGACAGCTATTATTCAAAAATTTATAAATAACTCAAGAAATTAGACACCAAGAAACCAAATAACCCATTCAAAAATGAGGTACAGAGCTAAACCAATAATTCACAAAAGAGGAATCTCTAATGGCCAAGAGACGCCTGAAGAAATGCTCAACATACTTAATCATCAGAGAAATGTAACTCAAGATGACTCTGAGATACCATCTCACACCTGTCAGAATGTCTAAGATCAAAAACTCAAATGGCAGCACATGCTGGTGAGGGTGTGGAGAAAGGGAACACTCCTCCATTACTGGTGAGAGAGCAAACTTGTACAACCACTATGGAAATCAGTCTGGAGATATCTTAAAAATGAGAAGTAATTTGATTGAAGAAAAAAATGAGAAGTAATTTGATTGAAGAAGAGGTAGCTTGGTCACAGAAGGCTAAGAAGGCTAAGAAGTGTGTGTGTGTGTGTGTGTGTGTGTGTGTGTGATGTGTTGGAATGTGTACTCCAAGAGAGGAACAAAGAATGCAGAACAATAAGCAAATAGTCAGAGTTTGTGGAAGGGTTTATTTTGGAGAGACATCTCTGTAATTTCAAAAGAGACTCAGGAGGCAGAGGCATGAAGTCTGTGAGTTCTAGGCCAGCTCATATCACCTGTAACGCCTTATTCTAAAACCAATTATATACACAATAAAATAAATTAAATATGACAAATAGAATGTGTTAATAAGAAAAATGCATGCATATGTTTTATATATATATATATATATATATATCCTAGTCTGATATTCCTAATGGATTTTATAATTACTAATACATTTGAGGGAACAATATTCTATGAAATACAAGTTATAATAAAAGATATAGTTAAAATAAAAGAGATGTGAAATCCAAGCTAATAAAGCAAATAGTCAAAAGTTGGTAAAAAATAAGCTTTAAGCATGAACTATAAACTTATAATAATAAGAGAATGTTAAAAGATAAATGGTCATTTTTTAAATGGAATGCAATTTAGAATATATATAGGAGTGAAAATAGCACAAGTAGAAATTCTGGTAAGTACAATTTCAGTACTTCTCTTTACAGTCTTCATTTTAATACATGGATGAATAAAGAAAGCAAATCCTTGAAAGGCCACAGACAAATCTTTCTATCAATGGGTTCTGCTCTGAGGAACACAAGAGAGATCAGGAAACTAGACCTTATGGCAGTGAGAACACAGCCAGCCCTCGCTCATGAGACTCCACAACCATAGTCTCTGTTTAGCCTTACTGTTGCCCATGGCAGGTTTTAAAGTATGCCAATAAAAACTGGCACATATTAGGGCTCACAAGTCCACTTGTCAGAAGCAAATAGTCAAAGACATAAACTGTTCAATAACAGTTTTATGTTGGAGAACAGTGATGAAGGTAATGATCAAAGGGCCCTCTCGTTGCAAGAACAAAACAAAACCACAATGATTTTCGACTGATTTTACTTTGCTGCATATAAGGATTTCATCAAGCTAGGCATGCTGTTTCTCACCTGTAGCCTCACTCTATGGACTAGACAGGAAACAATTGAATGAGTTTTCAGTTTGAAAGGCCAAGTAAAAAGTTAAAGGTACCATGAAGGTACCATCTGGAGGGGATGGTGATACATTGTCTGGGATTTGGTTAGGAGATTTTTACAGAGCTAGCCCATGTTGGATGATGAGACACAGAGGGCCGATGTCTAAAGTCTGTTTATCTGTGTACTGTGGTGAGCAATAAAATGAGCAGTGATCAAACTGTCCATGTATGAATGCAGTAATTTTATTGTATATAGCAATAAAAACAGTGGGAAAGAAAACAGGATCTTTGTTGGAGTGCCAGCTAATGGAAAACAGAGTGTGAAGTTAATAAGGGCTATTATGAGATTCTGGTTAGACTCCAAAATGAAAGAGTTTATCACAGAAAATGGGGAGAATAGATTTTTATGGAAAATAGAGGTGGGGGGAATGCAAGTTTTGAGTTACTGTGAAGAATGGAAAAGTTTATTTCCTGAACTGTCAAAACTACAATATGATTATTAAAAGAAAACAGAATCAGAGAGGAATGTGTAAAATAATAGAATATTGGATAAATAGGAAGGGTAAGAGCTATATAAAGTTTTGAAAGTGGTGCAATATGGAGGATTGTGTTTCAGGTTATAATAAAATTAGTAAGGGGGGGTCACATGGAAAACTTGTCATTGAAAAGAAGGCTTTGTTGTACGTGGACTCTAGGCTGTGGAAGAGCTGTGAGCTAGAGTAGATGAATTCAGGAGGATTTTGTTGAATGATGCCTCATTCTGCAAATGGAAAATTTGCAGACCTCACTGGTCAAACAGATTTGGCTGTGGATGAAAATATGTTTTCAAATAATATGGTTTTCCTTTTAATTAGAAATGGTTCTCCCTAGTGTTATTTAAAAAAAAATGTTTACCAGCTTATACACTGTTTCTTAGCTACCTTCCTTTTGCTTTGTTTTTATTTCTTTTTCAATTAATTTTTTTATTTTACATTTCAATCCCCATCCTTTCTCCCAGTCTGACACTCCCATCCACGTCCTTAATTTTCCCCTTCTCCTGATCACTACCAACCCACTCTGGCACATCAAATCGCATCAGGACTAAGTGCCTCCTCTTCCACTGAGGCAAAACAAGGAAAATGGGATCCAGAGGGAGGCGACAGCATCCAAGTCAAAGATAGTCCCTTGCTCCAATTGTTAGGGGATCCACTTGAAGACCTAACAGCCCATCAACTTCATATATATAGTGGACCATGGATGTTCTTTGATTAGTGGTTCAGTCTCTATGAGTTCCCTTGTGCCCCAGTTAATTGGCTATGTGGGTCTTCTTGCAGGAGCCCAACATTACTGCCATCCAAGAAGCTTTATCCAGCAGATAATGGAAACAGATGCAGAGACCCACGGCCAAACATTAGGCGAAAATCAGGGAGTGTTGAGGAAGAGTTAGGGGAAGGTTTGAGAGGTGGAGGGATCAAGGCTATTTTCCTATTGCCCAAGGTAAACTGCATATTCTATTTTAATTCAGATGATATGCAACAAGGCTGGTGTAGTTCCCTTTTCACACCGCAAGGGGCACTCGTGTGTAAGTTTGCTGCCTTGGTTATGGATTGCACAACTGACTTCCTACCTCTATGTGTGTATCCAACAAACAGAAGGGCCGCCCCCTCCGTTGCTACTCATGGTGTTGTTTTTAAATCCCTCCTTTTATTTAAATACCAGAAAGAGAACAAAGCAAATCTAATAAATCAGGTCACAGAGTACCTAAAGAAAATAACGTTTCTTCCCTCGATTGTTGAACACGTGCTGGACGTGTTCCTCCTGATCTTAATTTGCCCGAATCACCTGGCTTCTCACATAAAAGAGGTGCATTTTCAGTAATTAAAACCCTGTCAAAAGATCAAGAAGTTAGTAAAAGTCAGAGTCAGAATTCAAAGTTAAGCAATGCACAGCCAATGGAATCAAGTCGCCAGAGGCAGATCCTCATGTTGAAATGGATACCCTGGGTATACACACCTGCATCCTGTCCCGGCATTCCTCCCTACTTACCAAAGACATTTCTGTCCGTTTTCTTATGTTAATGCTCAAGTCAAATGCCTTCCACAAACCCTTTGAACCAGATGATTATTTACTCAGTCAGAGTGTTTATTAGAATCCCACTCATGTCCTGTCTTGATGTAGTTCTGCTCTGTCTGTGCTGGGGGAGCATGCTTTTATACAAGCCGAATTGGAAATGAAATGCTATGAAATTGAGACTTACACTGCTCTAGACCTTCAGAGAGTGGCTTTGTACTGAGATGTCTACGGGAAAGCTTCTGTAGTGGATGTAATTAGGCTGGCAGTCAATGTGAGCTCTTGAGTAAAAAAAATCATGTTAAGAATTTTTTATTCTTTAAGTTAGATGACTCTGAAGGTTTTGTAATTTCTCAGGCACCTATAATAAAATCATAATGCCCCTTAGTGGTTGATGATCCAATGCTTGGCTGTTTCCATGTATGACCAGATATAAAGTTCCTTGACTTCAACCTTCTGGTAACTTAGACTTAAACAATGCTAATATTCACATATGAACCCTTCCTAAACATTCTAGTAAAATCTCTCTCTTCCACAAACAATCATATTGTCAGTGGAGGCAAGTTGAAGACTCTAGTTCATGCTGTATAGTGATTGTGTGATCTGCCGTGGTCTTGAAAACATTGAGTCTTGCTATTTACTGGGATGTGAGAATATTATAATTAAATGATATAAATATTGACTGTGATAAGCCACTAACAAGTGTCACTTTTGAATACATGTTTACAGTGTGAGTTAAATATATATATTTATAAATATATCATCTAGTATTTTATAATTATTTTACATTATATATGTTATATAGCTATATATAGTCATATATGTATGCATGTGTGGAGATATATGTCTGTTGCTCATCTGTATGTGCCTCTATTGGTTTGTACATATTCATGCAGCTGTGTATGTCCATATCTCTGTATGTGCTGCTGTGTGTGTTATTTTGTGTGGAAGCATGAATACATGCCTCTGTGTATATGAGTACATATTTATGTGGGTGTGTGCACACATATGTGTGAGCAGATGTCTTATGTCTTTCTCAATAACCTGCCATCTTACTTCTTGAGGTAGGGTTTTTCAGTGAGCCTGGAACTCACTGATCCAGCTACGCAGGCTGACCAGCGATGCCTGGAGATGCCCTAGTCTCTGTATTCACAGCACTGATAATATTGGTACACATCAGGCTTTTTAAGTGGATACTTGGGATCCAATCTCAGGCCTCCATGCATCCAAAGCAAACAGTTTACTGACTGAGATATACGATTATTTTGATAAAGCCACTATTTTATGAACGAGTTTTCTTCTCCATGGCAGACAGAGCCTCACATGATTTTTTTTTTTTTTGCCCATTTGATCCTCTCTATTTATCAATCTAAATCCCTAAAGCGAGATGAGTGAGAAAACGTCTAACTCCCAAATGCCAGAGAGATAATAAGAAATCAAATGAACACTAGACCCAAGTGTTCAGGTGGAGTTCATGTGCTCAAGTCCCTCTTTCTGCTAACAGACTGATCACTCTCGGGTGAAGAAAGAAAATGAATGTGTTTTCCAGGGCAGCTTAAGGTGTCTTGTGGCTGACCCGAGGCCAGGCATTTACCATTTCTGTAACACATGCTCATTTTCTGTGAGAAAACTGGTCAGGACCAGTGACTATTACCATATCTGTATGCCCCACTGTCTTACGATTTTATCCCCCATTAATGTGAAAGTCAGGCCTCCACCTAAGATCACTTGCCTTAGCAATTCAGCTGAGTTGCAAGAAAGACAATTACTTCTAAAAACTCTTTTGTTAACATTATGTTAAGTCACTATTGCTATTGCACCATCTACAAAAGTATGATGACCAAGGATTCACAATCCAACATCCCAATGTTAAATACATGATTTACATGAATAAAAACTGTGATACGTCTAGACAATTACAACCAAACTAGGAAGTGTGGCCACTGTAAAATGTGTGATTATGTAGATACCCATAGATCACCTTGTGTGATGCTCTGGTAATATGATCTTGTTTTGGTGAAAGTTACAGCAGAAAGTTAATGAATGAAGGGTTTCCTATTGTCACTGGAAGCATTGCTGCTAATGAGTATATTAACTACTATGAACAAGACAGATATTATGACTGACATAAAATTGAGATATTCTTTTCTTACGAATGTATATTTGAAACACACTTGAACCCGTTTATACTTTGCATTTGGTAAAATTTTCAAAATCTTTGCAGTGAGGAGTAAACGACATTTTTTTTTTTTTAAAGAAGAGATTACAAGGTGTTCCAGCGACAAAGAATAAGTACTGCAGGGGCTGGAGTGTGACGCTGTGGTTAAGAACACTGGACGCTCTTGCACTGGGGGTTTGGCTGCCAGCACCCTCCCTTAGGGTGTTTTATAACTACCCGTAGCTCCAGGTCCAAGAGATCTGACATGATCTGCTACAAACACTGGAAACAAAAGTGGTGCACAGACATATCATTTGATCAAATTTCATACACATGAAAAACGATTAAATCTAAAAAAAAGAGTAATGCAAAAATAGACTGCATAAAGAGGATACAGAATGTGGAGGTGATTAAAACCTTAACAATTGGGAAGGTTGGACAAAGCAGAGTGTCTTGAAAGGGGCTGTGTTTAGAACCAAGTTCAGAATGCCTAAGCTCTTCCAGAAAACACCAAAGTCACCTTGCTTCTTGTTGGTGAGTTAAATGCTTATCCTATGCATTGGGTTGGAGTTTTTATGTTTATCCTTGACTGTTCATACAGTGGTGCCCTGCAATTATACCAATT
Source organism: Lophiomys imhausi (assembly GCA_907164525.1). Taxonomy (NCBI): domain Eukaryota; kingdom Metazoa; phylum Chordata; class Mammalia; order Rodentia; family Muridae; genus Lophiomys; species Lophiomys imhausi. The sequence continues at coordinate 2,428,105 of CAJQZJ010031879.1, forward strand.
TGATACAATAAATATAATCTCCAGTTTTTTTCTCCCTTGATCGTTCTTGCCATTGGGTATGTTGTTAGCCATACTGGGAAGGAGTCCAATAATTACAAAACACACAGTGCAAAGGCCATTGGAGTTTAAATTCAAACTCCAGTGGAAAAATAAAGAAGTGTTTCTAAAGTTTTTTTTCCAAGACAAAATAATCTTATATACATTTAAAAAAATCATCCAATATGTAAACCCATCAAGAGATCTTCTGTTAAATGGAAAACAGGTATGAAATGCATATTATTATTTATGTAAAATTCAAACATGTTAATATGCTTGCTTAAAATTGTTTTATACATTTTTTACTTTTAATTTATTTCAAGTAAATTTTATGATTTGAGAACAATATTATACAAGTTGAATAATCTGAGTAGACTTCATGCCTGTCTCTGTTGAGGTGTTACCTCACAACCTGAGTAGGTACCAGTTCCTAGTTTACAATGCAGCTATGTGTTTAACTGAAGATATTGGTGGACTGCAGATTCTTTATTCTTCTTTTTCCTCCAACAATTGAGGGAATAACTGATGGGTTGAATATATCTTTAACCATCCTTTTCCTCAATATTTTACTGTTTTTCACAAATTTATAAAAGGACTGTAATCTTCAGTTAATCTTTTCATGAGAACAAGGTTCACAATCATCAAATAACCACAGTATTGCTTTTGCATTTTCTGTAAAAATACATAGTTCAGCATTTACATTGTCTTACCACATCTGAATGCCATGATTCATGTGCTATCTGAGGATTATTTTGCAATGTAGGATCAGAACAACAACTTGAGTCCTTTGAAGACATAAACAGCATCAAAAATGTAATAGTTTGTGACCATAGAACGGAGGGTTGCATTTGAAAGTTCATTCTGATCACTTGCTCTTGTTTTTATCGAGCAACGTTCACTAAGAACAAGAAAATGAACAGCTCAGTGGAGAGAAGCATTCTGACTTGTACTGTTTCGCAGCAGTGAGGCAGTGTGGTTAACAAAGGATTGGGTTCAAACCATCTGTAAACTTCATGAGAGAAAAATGAGGATCAGAATGCCATGAATAATACAGAGGAATTAAAGTATTTTTTAAATGACCATAAATATATTTTTCCTAGAATGTGATTTACACATATTTTGCTTAAGTGGGTACTATGGGAACTATGCCATTGGTGACATTTCTCTAGATTTACCTTGCCTAAGAAATAGTTGGGAAGATTGGTAATTCTACCAGAACAGGTTTCTCTCATTGCATGGTTTGGAGGCAGGGCCAAGACTTATCCATTGTTACAACTCCTAGCTCATTTTGTCCTTGTTAGTTTTAAGACAGCAGCTTCCATAGTGTTATTTGTGTCATTTGAAACTCAATTGTTTACCATATTTTAAATCCAGATGTTACTGCTACTGTAGCACGAGACACAAGCACAGACATATACACACACCTCTACACCATACACGGCAGATACCCCTACACATATACATACATACATACGTACATACATACAAACTCATACACATATGTGGTAAGAGTTTTTGTTCCTTAAAAAACCCAGTTATGTTATGAGAATGTTTTTGTATTTTTTATGTTTATTTATTACTTCTGGTTACATTTCCATCACAGTACCCTCTATCCACCCCTCCCAGTCCTGCCTTCCCGCCCTCTAGCCCCTATCCCTTCCATTCCAGTCCTCCAGAGTGGAGTGTCCCTACATATCAGTCCCCCGCCTCAGTTCAGCAATCATGTGAGGAGGGCCAAGAGCATCCTCATACACTGGGAGCCTACAAGGCAGCACCACTAGGGCAAAATGTCTCATTCACAGGTAACAAAGTCTATGTTCCCGTTCCCTTTGGTGCACTGGCTGCAGTATAGTTTTCCTGTACTATATGGCTAAAATCCGACTATAAGTGAATAGATGGCATGGGCATTCATTCTTCTAAGTCTGGGTTAGCTCAATCAGGATGAGCTTCTCCAGTTCCATCAATTTGGCTGCAAATTGCATGATTCTGTTGTTTCTGATGCTGAGTAATATTCCACTGTGTAGATGTACCATGGTTTTTTAATCCATTCCTCAGTTGAGGGACATCTGGGTTGTTTCCAGTTTCTAACTATTACAAATAAGGCTGCTATGAACATAGATAAGAAAACATCCTTGTGGTTTGGTGAGGAATCATTTGGATGTATACCCAGAAGAGTTATGTCTGGGCTTTCAGGCAGAGCTATTCCAAGTTTTCTAAGATATCACCAGACTGATTTCCATAGTGGTTGTACAAGCTTGCACTCCCACCAGCAATGGAGGAGGGTTCCCCTTTCTCTACAACCTCACCAGCATGTGCTGTCATTTGAGTTTTTCATCATAGCCATTCTGACAGGTGTGAGATGGAATCTCAGAGTCGTCTTGAGTTGCATTTCTCTGATGATTAAGGATGTTGAGCATTTCTTCAAGTGTCTCTCAGCCATTAGGGATTCCTCCTTTGTGAATTTTCTATTTAGCTCTGTCCCCCATTTTTTGATTGGATTATTTGGTTTCTTGGCATTTAATTTCTTGAGTTCTTTGTAGATTTTGGATATTAGCCCTCTGTCAGATGTGGGGTTGGTGAAGATTTTTTCCCAATCTCTAAGCTGCTGGTTTGTTCGAATGACAGTGTCCTTTGCCTTACAGAAGCTTTTCAGTTTCATGAGATCCCATTTATTGATTTTTGGTCTTAGAGCCTAAGCTGTTGGTGTTCTGTTCAAGTCACCTGTGCTGATGAGTTTGAGGGTTTACCCCACTCTCTTTTCTAATAGAGTTAGTGTATTAGGCCTTATGTTAAGGTCTTTGATCCACTTGGACTTAAGTTTTGTACAAGGTTATAAGTAAGGGTCTAATTTCATTCTTTTACATGTTGACATCCAGTTAGACCAGCACCATTTATTGAAGATGCTGTCCTTTTTCCATTTTATGGTTTTTGTTTCTTTGTCAGAAATTAAGTGAACATAGGTGTGTGGGTTCATTTCTGGGTCTTCAATTCGATTCAATTGATCCACTGGTCTGTTTCTATACCAGTATCATGCTGTTTTTATTAATATTGCTTTATAGTACAGCTAGAAATCTGGGATGGTAATGCATCCAGGTGTTTTTTTTTTATTGTACAGGATTGATTTAGCTATTCTGGGTTTTTTGTTATTCCATATGAAGTTAAGAATTACTTTTTCCAGGTCTATAAAAAATTGTGGTGATATTTTGATAGGAATTGGATTAAATCTGTATATTGCTTTTGGCAGGATGGCCATTTTTTATTATGTTGATCCTACCTATCCATGGGCATGGGAGATCTTTCCATCTTCTGATGTCCTCTTCAATTTCTTTCTTCAAGAACTTGAAGTTCTTGTCCTACAGGTCTTTCACTTGCTTGCTTAGAGTTACCCCCAGGTATTTTATATTGTTTGTGGCTATTGTGAAGGGTGTTATTTCCTTAATTTCTTTCTCAGCCAGACTTTCAAGGAAGAGCTAATACCAACACTCTTCAAACTCTTCCACAAAATAGAAACAGAAGGAACACTGCCAAACTTATTCTATGAGGTCACAGTCACTCTGATTCCTAAACCACACAAAGACCCAACAAAGAAAGAGAACTTCAGACCAATTTCCCTCATGAACATAGACACAAAAATGCATAATAAAATACTGGCAAACCAAATCCAAGAACACATCAAAAGTATCCTACACCATGATCAAGTGGGCTTCATCCCAGGGATGCAGGAATGGTACAACATATGAAAATCCATTAACGTAATTCACCATATAAACAAGTTGAAAGAAAAAAAAAAACACATGATCATTTCGCTAGATGCTGAAAAAGCATTTGACACAATCCAACACCCATTCATGCTAAAAGTTCTGGAGAGAATGGGCATACAAGGACCATATCCTAGAAATAATAAAGGCAATATACAGCAGGCCAGTAGCCAACATCAAATTAAATGGAGAGAAACTTGAAGCATTTCCTCTAAACTCAGGGACAAGGCAAGCATGCCCATTTTCACCATATCTCTTCAACATAGTACTGAAAGTTCTTGCTAGAGCAATAAGACAACTAAAGGAGATCAAGGGGATACAAATTGGGTATGAAGAAGTCAAATTATCCCTATTTTCAGATGATAGGATAGTATACATGAGCGACCCCAAAAATCCCACCAGAGAACTCTTAGAGCTAATAAACACCTTCAGCAAAGTGGCTGGATACAAAATTAATTCAAAAAAATCAGAAGCCCTTCTTTATACAAAACATAAATGTTTTTGTATTTAAAAAAAAAAAAAAATTTGATCCCAGGTGTGAGGCTGCTTCAGTTTGTCCACAGCTATTAACTGTAATTGTCTCTGTGAGCTATGAGGGTTAAAGTTTAGCCAGCAGCAGAAAGTTTAATTCTGAGGACTCTGGAGAGGGGATAAATGTCATAGGACAGGGGGTGCTCCGAAGGAGGAAGAGGTTGCTTTCTCCCTGCTAGTGCTGTCCCGCACTGCTGCTGGTTCTTCCTGCTGCTCTGTCTGCTGTATTTGCTGGTTTGCTATTGCTGGTTTACTGGATTACTAGATATCCTGACTACTGACTTTGCTATTGTCTTTAAAAAGAACACAAAGGCTCTAATCAACAGGAAGTAGCTCAAGAGACCAATGTCCTTTCCCTCTATCTTTCTGTCCTACCTAAGGTTATGGGGTTAGAAGGAATAAGAGTTGGAAGGGAGGTAGAAGCTTAAGTACAGCAAAGTAACTTAGCATGTGTAATAAAAAATATAGCCACATACAACACACATACACACATACATATAGACATATAGACACATGCAAACACATAACCATGCACACACATATGGAGACACAAAACCACAAAAATACTTAAAAACACATCATACATATACACACAAACACGTATACACACATGCATATATCCATACACACAGGCATGTACATATACATGCACATAAGTAATATATGTAAAATATATGTATTTATATATAGACATACACCATTCACACAGGCCTTCACACATTATATATACATATATTCACATACACATATATAGTGTGTATATATGTATATGTACACAAGTCTTCTATATGTATATATACATATAGTATATATGTATTTTTTCCAAATAAGTACAAATTATGGATTTTTCTCTTGTAGGTTTTCTCCACTTAGATAGGATTTTTTTTACTTCTTCTCAGAAATAGGTAATATAGGACATTTCTCACAAAACACAATGACATCATTCATTTGTACATGTGGAATAAAGACATACATTTTTCTTCTAGTTTTTATTCTTTTATTTAAATATTTACTGCATTACTTTCAATTATGTGTGTTAGGTAGGTGTGTGCACATGAGAACAAGTTCTCAGTTCAGAACAATGTCATATCTCTAGAGCTGTATGTCAGAGAATGGTGAAACACTCTACCTGGGTGCTAGAAACCAAACGTGGGTTCTCTTTAAGAGCAATATGTGCTCTTAACCACAGAGCCATCTCTCCAGCCCATTGCTTCAATTCTTGTATAAAATGTTTCTGCATATTGTAAATATCATCAGTATGTCAGCTTACTCAGAGTTCCACACCTAAAATCATCCTCACAATATGGCATGGACAGGGATCGTTATTTTAGACTTCATAGTCAATGTCTGCTGGGGTTCAGAATCAGTTTTTCTATTTTGCCTTTATACTGTTTATGGAAAATAAATGCCCCTATTTGAGACAAGCCATATCTCATTAACAGAAGAAAAAATATGCTTGAAAAATATAAATCAACTCTCAGTCTAACCAAAAAGCCTTAAATGTCTTAAACGTGTTTCATTTTGTTGTTTGTGTTCTTTTGTAGTTTTGCTGCTTTGTTTTGTTGTGTGTTGTGTTGTCTGTGGAATCAGGAGCCTTCCACAGACAGAGGCTTCACAGTCACAGAACCCATCAAGCACAACCTTGATTGAGCAGAGATGACCCATCATCCCCCAGGAAGCCAATGTCACTCTTGTTCTTGGAACAAATATTGATCACTCCATAATTTTATTAATAAATATTTACATTATCAAAGAGAAGACATACTTGGCCTTGATATATTGCCAAACACGCTTCCAAGAAACATGGGTATCCATATCTAAAAATACATTAGATCTTCTTAAAGCAGTATTTTCCTTTCTTTATTTTTTTGGAGTCACAGTCCAAGATGTAATTTGTCCTAATTTTAATGTCACTATGACCCTAAAGGAACTAATTAAATTTGTGTAGCTGTGAAGTTTTTCTCTGTTAATGTGGTGAGTTGTTCTGTATTCTGAATTTGGAGGAAAAGTCTGGAAATAGAATGACAATAAAATAAAACACATTACATACATGAGGAACAATACAAATTTGTATCTGAGTAAATGTATGCTTTGCAATATCTAATGTTGTCTACAAAACATTGGCTGCTGGAATTCAATTTAGCTTTCTTAAGAGTTCAAGTTAACAAACCTACTCTCCCTAAACCCAGGCTTATGGATCAGTGGGAAAGAGGAACCAGAAAGGTTGTTTAAGAGTCAGAGGTAATGAAAGTCTCCAATGAAAGAGTATTTGTAGGACACAACAGGTCCAAGAACCCAATGAATGCACAGGAACTGCATATTCATTGAATGCACATAAGACCAGGCAAAGTCTTAGCATGGATTATGGGTAGAGAGGGAATTCTGTAGCCCCATTTCTGAGTGGCTGTTAGTAAGCAATGGCTTTTCTAGAAGGAGATTCAGTTCTCTTTAGAGATGAAGCTGTTGGAGGAATAAATATGATCCATTAGATGGTCCTACACTCATACACAAATTACTTTGTTCATTAAGATGGCATGTCCTTTGTTTGGGACAGAGTTCATACAACAAAATGAGTCTCTGTCTTTCGTAAGTTACAGAGCGGCACAATGGGAATTGTGTATGTAGTTAAGACAGAATCTGATGTGGTTAATTCCATCTATGGTCTTCACAGTTAAGAAAAAAATTTAAATAATATTCAAGAATCTCTGTGACCACTATATGCTGTAAGAAGCGTGGATTCACAAGTAATGTTTACGGTTTTATTTTGCTACATTGATCACTTATCTATTATCTGTTAGCCATCTCATTATGTTCCTTTGCTCCAGGATCATTGCACTTCATATATACTCATTGGCCTTGACCTCAAGTCAAACATTTAGCATTGGGGACCATGTGATCACATTTCAGTTAATGTTTTGTGTTTTAAAAAGGCTCTCTCCTGCAAAAAGAGTTAGGAAGTTTTCATCATTATCAACCTGGTGAGATTGTCATATAAGTTTGAAAATGTCAACTTTTGTGTTCATGCAAATATGAAATTTTCTGCTTGAGATCGCAGAATGCATACACATCAAGTGTCCTGTGGTGCCTTTTAAAAATTGAGTCTTACCTAAACAAGAGTTTCTAGTCTCCAGGGAAGGAAGATAAGACTCCTGTGAGTCATAAATTCCTGAAATTATGACAGAATATTAATATACAAGTTGCTACAACTGAGGAAACTACAGATTTGCAATAGATTCTCATAAAGCAAAAAGGAGGACATTTTTGGTTTTAGCTTTTATTATGAAATATGGTAGGTACTAATTGCTAAATATTATCATGGTTGTTTTAATTCTCTTTCTTCCTATTGTCACTGAGTATCCATCTCTCCAAACATCTACAGCATCCTTGTGACTTCACAGGCTCTGATGGTCATACTATTCTGGTCTTTATTCCCAAAACATTGACTAGGTACCTTATATTTTTCGGTAGGGTGACTTTCATGAGTTATTTATTTGTTCCCTTGTTTCTTTCTTGGCTCTGAGTTGTTCAAAAGCTAATGATGTTCATAGAAGACAATATATGAAATACCAAAATAATATTTGACTTAAGACATAATAGTCTAATCAGACTGAATTCTTAATGTACAAAAATTACAAACTGCTCTAATATTTTAGTGAGAATGAATTCAGTTCACGTGTTCTGAAATAACTATGATGGTTCAACACTAGGATCATCTGAATAATGTTTTATAATCCCATTTATTTAAACTTATGTTCATTTCATAATATGTGAGCTAATTTTTATGTATTGGTAAGATGATAGATTTTTAAGTATTTCAACTACACTGAGACTGTTTATCCAAGTTTAAATAAAATGAAGCTTGACATTTGATGAAATTTTCTCATTGAACATTTTGCTCCTTCATGTAATTTGCTAAACTGTGTCTAATTAATTTTAAATATTCCACTGAAGCCTGGGAGTTAGGAAAATAAAAGGAAGAGCAAACAAGAAGACAAGCTGTCATGTTTTCCTAACAAGGACACCACTGGCTGTAGATGAGTCTGTAACGCTGAGAGAGTTGTTTCTCGTACTTTCAACCTCATTACTTTAAATTAATAATGGATAGAGATGGGGTCCACACTTGCCCCGATTGTGTGGGATGCTAGGGCGCTGTGGCAATGGGCTATCTGGAAGGTGATGAGGGCATGTGATAAAACAGTGGAAAGAGATGACTTCACGCCCTGCTTCCCCACATTATCTCCACTTCTGTAATTTTTTCAATTAAATTTCAGCAAAAATGTCAATTCCGAAGTGGTTTCCAATTCCTCATCTGCCTTTTGTAAAGAGACTCAATTGTGCTCTGGGAAGCTACTTACAATATATTGCTGAGACTGCAGCTCCGATGTACTCACAGGTCTGGAAATTTTTCCAGATGTATCTCACTTAATGTAAACATTTTTTCATAATGTTATTTTTTCATTATGTGATTTTTTTCAGAATTGGAGTTGACATCCTTCTTTATATTAGCCCCAATGTGAGCTCTTGGAAAGACATAAAAACACTTATATTTCTGTGAATTAGAGTGTTAGAGGTCATTTATAGTATTTTCATATTATCTCTCTGTAAAATGATACCATGCAGAGTCAGATCCTCATACGGGGCTTAAGAAATGCCTGTGAAATTTCTCTGATTTTTGGTTTGGAGTTCCCTTTATGGCTCTACTGGGGAGTTTCTCTTAAACAGGTGTCTCTTTCCAAGGACAGCTGCCTGTGTCATGTCAGAGCCTCAAGGAATGAACAGGAATGATTAGCTAAGTTGAGAACAATAAAAACTCCTTTTCTGAGTTTGAGATAGTCATAATGGATAACCCTACCCATCCCCTACCCCTCGATGGCTCATAGGATTTGGGGCATAAGTTTCACAAAAATATTCTGCAAATGTTAGAAAAAGAAATACCTAAACTTATGATTTTACATCCCAATAAGCCCATTGATAAGTTGAAAATATCGTAAGTTTAAAATGCATTTAATATGCCTAACCAATAGAACAGCTGAGCCAGCCCTTCTTAAAGATAGCTAACACATTTGCATAGTCTACAGCTAGCCAAGTAATCTAACATAAAACTTATTTTATAGTGATGAGTATACCATGTGACTTAATGCATACTATACTGGATGTGTGAAAGAAAAGACTCTATGGGCTTTCACTATGAAAATCACAATATGAACACCTGGAGAGATAGCCCCCTCCCCGTTAAGAGTTCTTGCTGTTCCTGCAGAGGACTCCACTTTCCCAACACGCAGACTGTATAGCTCCTAACTCCAACTTGGGGATCTGCAAAACTCACCATTCCCACCAACAGACATAATTAAAAATAAAATAAATATTTCAAAAAGATAGAGAGTAATACACATAGGGCTATTTCATAGATGTGAGAGTGTACAAAAACACAAGACAGGATGTCCAAAACCTGTGGGCAATGCTACTGTTAACCAGAGCTATATAGTGTCAGGCACATGTCACCTTCTTGGGAGAGATAAAATTTATGTGTCAAGTCAGAATTTCAACCAAATGCATATTAGGATAAGTCAGATAATGAAATAGTGTATTTCCTAATACTGCATTCCCCCTGCCCCAAGATGTTGGAGGCAACTCTGATATAAGCAGAAGTCAGAGGGATGACCAGGAGCAGATTGCTCAGGCTAGAAAAATGGCCAGGATAGAACCTTCAACCTCACACAGCCTGTAGCCTGTGTTCAGTAGTTTGGTTCCATGACCAACAACTTCCACCGCATCTGATGGCAGTGGCACTAGCTAGTGAACATATATTCAAATACACAAGGCTACAGTGGACATCTTCTGTTGATACCATAGAAAATGTGCTTGAAATATGTATTTTAAGCTTTGATATGGAAAAGCAGATAACAGTACATTAAATGACTAGTGCTTTGCAATTTCCCCAGCCACTTTGAGCAGTTTGATGATAAGTGTGGCAGAGAAATACATGAAGCATATAGCATGTACCATGTTCCCAAGGGAGAAAGCATTGCAATGTTCAATCTCTTGTATTTTTACTACACTGAATAATACTTGTCAAAAAGCAGGGTCTCAGGGATAATTGATTAGTGATAAACTAGAAAAATATTTGAAAACTGATAATAGAAAATTTAAAAAACATATTTCGTGGTTAAATCTAAGTGTAGACAAACATGTGAAAACAATGAGCCAGACTCAGGACACTGTTAACTTGTAAATAACATAAGGCTGGTGTATTACATTTGGTGCAGCTCATACAAAAATTGAGAGTTTTAAAATAGCATTCAAACTTTAAAGAAAGAGAGATAGGTCATTGAAGGAATTGATATTTGGTGAATAAATTAAATAGAAGGTGGCAGGGATTGGAGGCAATGCATTAGGTTAAATAAATTGATTAATTTTGCAAGATACCAGAAAACAACTTTCATGATTGTTTAGAAGAACCTGAGCATCATGATTCATCAGAGTTTCTACATAATACCCGGGGTTACTGGAAGGTATTTGAGGAAGAAGAAGAAGAAGAAGAAGAAGAAGAAGAAGAAGAAGAAGAAGAAGAAGAA
>CAJQZJ010031879.1:2455409-2490520 GCA_907164525.1 Lophiomys imhausi
TTGTTTAGGAGTCAAGAGAGTGTTATAGATCTAAGAAGATACTTTTAAAATTGTGTTGCAAGTTAGTATGAATGTTGAGTCAGATATAGACCTTTAAACTCATGGAGATGTTTAGATAGTAGAATGTTAAAGTCAGGTACCAAATACATATGGACTGGTCATTGGGAATGTACGTTAAGCCATATAACCCTCATAACTGTGGCCTAATTACCTCTGTTGTACTGTATTGTATTTGTTATTATAAGAGAAAGAGCCATTTGTTGGACTGAAAGGGGAAACTGTAGGGGGAAATAAGATATACCTTACACTTAAACTTAAAAGAAAAGGGGCCAAGATGGCAGCGACCTACACTGATGCATTTTGAACGCGGGGAAAAAAGAGCCATAAAAAACACAGAGTTATTGGGCACTGTGCAAAAACCGGAGGGGCTAGACCCCCCCCCCCGCCCCGGGAACACTCACAGCTCCCAAGGGACTGTTCAAAGTCCCAGGGAAAGTCCCAGGGCAAGGCTCTCCCCATCTCTCACAGACATGGAAGCCACTAAACCCGGGATTTGGGAACTCCCATTTGGAGAGGCGCCTGGTAAGATCGATCCCAACTTACAGCAGGCAGAATCAGGGTCCACTTGGCCATAGATCGCTGGCCTGTTGGGCTCCCCACACATCAGGTTGATATAACCACTTAAAAAACTTTGCGAGATAGTGGAAGGCTTAGCAAGGAACAAACAGGGGGCTCAGCGGGTGGTCCTCAGCCACTTGGGAAGCGGAGGGCGGGAGGTTCTGAGAGAGCACGGGAAGCTGATAACACAAAGGCGGGCGGGAGGGGCCGAATCCCACGCACTCAGGGAAGCGCAGCTGGGGAGGGAGCCCGGCTGGCAGGGCCAAATCCCTGCGAACCCACAGCAGGTCATCTGGGGAGAGAGACAGGCGTGGGTGGGGCCAGGGATCCGTGCACCCATGGCTGAGCTGCTGGGACGAGAGGATCCAGGGCTTGGGGTACCCACGGGACCCGTGGCGGCGCAGACAGGAAGGGATCAGGCACAGAGTCCAGCCCTGTGGCGAGAAGCCTAGAGAGAAACCAGAAATCGGGACCATAGCTGTATCCTGGAAAATCCAGACATATTAGGTGTGGGGCCAGACCCTGTCAGCCTCCGTGATGACAAACAAAGCCCACAGAATCTGTGCCTGGGCAAACAGGCCCATACCATCATAACCATTACAGGCTGATAACTCAGAGTGCAACATAGGGAAGTCTGAATTGGGAGCAGTGAAACAATCCTGATCCATTACTCACAACCTGGGAATAGGCTGCACCAGCTCACAGTGCGTCAGGCGATTAAAACCACAGTAACCTTGAAATCCCCCTGTAAGCAACGACAGATAGCCAAGTAACTCCTCTCCTGCACCAAATCATCCACTGTGGTTCCAAGCACAGAAAACAGACAGCTAAACGCATGCAATGGCCAAAGGTCAAAAAAAAAAAAAATAGAAATCAAGGAAATATGACTCCAACAAAGCAGAATCATCCTAGCTCATCCAATTCGGATGACCACACACCAACAGAAACACATGAAAACATTGACAATTCTGCATTATGGAAAGTGATAGAGTCCCTGCAAGAAGAACTTAAATCTATGAAGGAATTCAAAGAAGCCACAATTCTACATATCAAAACAAGGAACAACACCATTAAAGAGCTCCAAGCCAAGGTGACAGAGCTTGAACAGGAAAAGGAAAAAGCCATGAAAGATTTTCATACAAAAACAAGCAAGTTGGAGAAGGAAATGTACAAAACGAACAAAACCATACAAGACATGAAAATAGAAATAGAAACAATAAAGAAAACACAGTAAGAGTTAAAAGAGGAAGTGGAGAACCAAGGGAAGAGAACAGGAACTATGGATGTGAGTATCAACAATAGGATGCAAGAGATGGAAGACAGGATCTCAGGCATGGAAGATTCAGTGGAAGAAATCAGTACAACATCCAAAGAAAATGAGAAGGCTAAAAAATCTCTCACCCACAACATCCAAGAAATCAAGGACTCAATGAAAAGACGGAACCTAAGAATTATAGGTATAGAGGAAAGAGAAGACTCCCGACTCCAAGGTCCAGGAAATATCTTCAACAAAATCATAGAGGAAAACTTCCCAAACCTGAAAAAAGAGATGCCAATAAAAATCCAAGAGGCATACAGAACACCAAACAGATTAGACCAGAAAAGAAACTCCTCTCGCCACATAATAATTGAAACCCCAAATGTACAGAACAAAGAAAGAATATTAAAAGCTGTAAGAGAAAAAGGTCAAGTCACATACAATGGCAGACCCATCAGAATTACACCTGACTTCTCCCCAGAAACGTTAAAAGCTAGAAGGGCCTGGTCAGATATACTACAAGTCCTAAGGATCATAGATGCCCAGCCAGACTACTTTACCCAGCAAAACTCTCTATCAACATAGATGGAGAAAACAAGATATTCCATGACAAAATCAAATTTAAACAATATCTACCCACAAACCCAGCCCTACAGAAAATCCTAGAAGGAAAATCCCAACCCAGAGAAGAAAACTCCACCCAAGAAAACAAAGGGAATAGAAAACCCATCAGCAACTAAACCAAAAGAGGAACAGGACCACCGCCTATACCAAACTAATGGGAAATAACAACCCCAGGTCACTAATATCCATCAACATCAATGGACTCAACTCCCCAATAAAAAGACATAGGTTTACAGAGTGGATCCGCAAGCAAGACCCTTCCTTATGCTGTATACAAGAGACACATCTAACTACGAAAGATAGACACTGCCTCAGAGTAAAGGGCTGGGAAAAGGTTTTCCAAGAAAATGGACCCAGGAAGCAAGCTGGAGTAGCCATCCTAATATCAAACAAAACAGACTTCCAACTGAAGTTAATGAAGAAAGACAAAGAAGGGCACTATATACTCATTAAAGGGAATATTCATCAAGAGGAAATTTCAATACTGAACATCTATGCCCCAAATACAAAGGCACCTACTTTCGTAAAAGAAACACTTCTAAAACTTAAAGCGCACGTCGATCACAACACATTAGTAGTGGGAGACTTTAAAACCCCACTCACAACAAAGGACAGATCATCAAGACAGAAGACAAACAGAGAAATATTGAGTCTAACAGAGATCATGAAACAAATGGACCTAACAGATATCTACAGAACGTTTCACCCAAACACAAAGGAATACACCTTTTTCTCAGCACCCCACGGAACCTTCTCCAAAATCGACCACATAATTGATCACAAAGATAGTCTCAATAGATACAAGAAAATTGAAATAACACCTTGTATCTTATCAGACCACCACGGAATAAAGCTGGTCTTCAACAGTAAAAGAATCAACAGAAAGCCTACACACACATGGAAATTGAACAGCTCCTTACTGGATGACCACTGGGTCAGGGAAGAAATAAGGAAGGAAATCAAAGACTTCTTAAAATCTAACGACAATGAAGACACAACATACCCAAACCTATGGGATACATTGAAAGCTGTGCTACGAGGAAAGTTCATAGCACTAAGTGCTTTCAAAAAGAAAATTGTTGCAGTTCATATTAGTGAACTAACAGCTAAGCTGGGTGAATTGGAAAAAAAAAGAAACAAACACTCCCAAGATGAGCAAAAGACAGGAAATCATCAAATTTAGGGCTGAAATCAACAACTTAGAATCAAAAAGAACTATACAAAGAATCAATGAAACCAAGAGTTGGTTCTTTGAGAAAATCAACAAAATAGACAGACCCCTAGCCAAATTAAGTAAAAGGCAAAGGGAAAGAACACAAATCAACAAAATCAGAAATGAAAAGGGAGAAATAACAACAGACATTGAGGAGATCCAGAAAATATTCAGGCATTACTTTAAAAATCTATATTCCACTAAATTTGTAAACCTAAGTGAAATGGACAATTTCCTCGATAAATTCCACCTACCAAAACTAAATCAAAATCAGATTAACCTTCTTCAGCCTTTGGGTCCTGTTTCTCTGACAGACATTTGTTGTAGAGCAGGGATTATGAAGGACTTACCTACCCTGTCTTGGCAGAGCTAGGCTGTCGACTTCCCTGCTACCAAGTTTTGTCCTTTTTGGACAGTAGTCTGTCTGCAGTTGGTGCAAGGGGTTTTTTCATGCCAAGAGAAAGGCTTGCCACTAATTCAACCATCTTACAGTGGAGGTTCTTCGATGCTTATCTTCTACTTGGAGTAGAATAGGGGGTGCTGTCAGGCGCTGATATGTCTCGATATCAAAAAAAAATCTTGATTTAAGATAACATCTTTGAATGCCATATTCTGCAGATCTCTTGGGGTTTTTGAAGATGCCCTATCCATCTCTTGTATTTAGATAAGCAAAAGTTGCTTGTCTCTTAGCAACTTGATTACTGGGTAGTTTAGAGAATATCTGTGATAGACTGTCATAGTAGCTAACAAAGAGACATGTTTGCATGACTAGGAGTTTGTTTTAACTATCCTAGACCGTTTTAGACGGTTGGTAACAAGAGGTCAGAGCTTCACATTTTATTTTTAAGTATCTCTAGATATGATACCATTGGGAAGCATTACCTTTAAATTTGTATCAATATACAAAGATCTATTCAATTGTGGTTAAATATACTCTTAATTATGTATCAATATACCAAGATTGATGCTGGAATGTATGGAGAGAAAATGGGAACTGTCCAGGCAGTCATTGGTATGTTCTTTCTTAGTTTTGGAAGCTGCAGGCTCTGCACTTCCTATATAAGCAAATATATTTATCCCTCTCAGGTCTCTGAGGTGGTTAAAGAATACACAGCTAGAGTCTTATAGTTAAATTTTGAACTGTTTAGGAATCAAGCGGGTGTTATAGATCTAAGAAGATACTCTTAAAAGTGTGTTTCAAGATAGTATGAATGTTGAGTCACATATAGACCTTTAAACTCATGGAGTTGGTTAGATAGTAGAATGTTAAAGTCAGGGGCCAAATATGTATAAACTGGACATTGGGAAGGTATACTGGGCCAATTTACTCTCATGAATGTGGCATATTTATATCTATTGTTTTGTATAATACTTACTGTTATAAGAGAAGGAACCAGCTGTTGGACTGAAAGGGGAAACTTCTGGGGGGAAGAGGGTGGAAGGGCAGGATAGGAAGGGGGAATAGGGAGGGGTTTGTTACTGAGATGTAACTTGAAAAAAAAAAGTATTTAAAAAAAATCAGATTAACAGCTTAAACAGCCCAATAACACCTAAGGAAATAGAAACAGTCATTAATAATCTCCCAACCAAAAAAAGCCCAGGGCCAGATGGCTTTAGCACGGAATTCTACCGGACCTTCAAAAAGGAACTAACACCATTACTTTTCAAACTCTTCCACCACATAGAAACAGAAAGATCACTGCCAAACTCATTCTATGAGGCCACTGTCATTCTGATTCCTAAACCACACAAAGACCCAACAAAGAAAGAGAACTTCAGACCAATCTCCCTCATGAACATAGATGCAAAAATACTTAATAAAATACTAGCAAACCGAATTCAAGAACACATCAAAAGTATCATACACCATGATCAAGTAGGCTTCATCCCTGGAATGCAGGGATGGTTCAATATACGAAAGTCTATCAATGTAATTCACCACATAAACAAGATGAAAGAAAAAAACCACATGATAATCTCGCTAGATGCAGAAAAAGCATTTGACAAAATCCAACACCCCTTCATGCTAAAAGTTCTGGAGAGAACGGGCATACAAGGACCATACCTAGAAATAATAAAGGCAATATACAGCAAGCCAGTAGCCAATATCAAATTAAATGGAGAGAAGCTTGAAGCATTTCCTCTAAACTCAGGGACAAGACAAGGATGTCCACTTTCACCATATCTCTTCAATATAGTACTTGAAGTTCTTGCTAGAGCAATAAGACAACTAAAGGAAATCAAAGGGATAAACATTGGAAATGAAGAAGTCAAATTATCCCTATTCACAGATGATATGTTAGTATACATAAGCGACCCCAAAAACTCCACCAAAGAACTCTTACAGCTGATAAACAACTTCAGCAAGGTGGCTGGATACAAAATTAACTCAAAAAAATCAGAAGCCCTTCTTTATACAACAAACAAATATACCGAGAAAGAAATAAGGGAAACAACCCCCTTCACAATAGCCACAAACAACATAAAATACCTGGGGGTAACTCTAACCAAGCATGTAAAGGACCTATATAACAAGAACTTCAAGCCCCTGAAGAAAGAAATGGAAGAGGCCTTTAGAAGATGGAAAGATCTCCCATGCTCATGGATAGGTAAGATCAACATAATAAAAATGACTATCCTACCAAAAGCAATATATAGATTTAATGCAATTCCTATCAAAATACCAACACAATTCTTTATAGACCTGGAAAAAGCTATTCTCAACTTCATATGGAACAACAAAAAGCCCAGAATAGCTAAATCAATCCTGTCCAATGAAAAAACATCTGGAGGTATCACCATCCCAGATTTCAAGCTGTACTACAAAGCAACAGTAATAAAAACAGCATGGTACTGGTATAGAAACAGACCAGTGGATCAATGGAATCGAATTGAAGACCCAAACATGGATCCACACACCTATGGCCAACTAATCTTTGACAAAGAAGCCAAAAACGCACAATGGAAGAAGGACAGCATCTTCAACAAATGGTGCTGGTCCAACTGAATGTCCACTTGCAAAAGAATGAAATTAGACCCATACCTATCACCTTGTACAAAACTTAAATCCAAGTGGATCAAAGACCTTAACATAAGGCCAGCCACACTAAAGATACTAGAAGAAAAAGTAGGAGAAACCCTCGAACTCATTGGCACAGGTGACAACTTCCTGAACAGAACACCAACAGCTCAGGACCTGAGATCAACAATCAATAAATGGGACCTCATGAAACTGAAAAGCTTCTGTAAGGCAAAGGACACTGTCATTCGAACAAAACGGCAACCAACAGACTGGGAGAAAATCTTCACCAACTCCACATCTGATAGAGGGCTATTATCTAAAATCTACAAAGAACTCAAGAAACTAAATGCCAAGAAACCAAATAATCCAATCAAAAAATGGGAGATGGAGCTAAATAGAGAATTCACAAAGGAGGAATCCCTAAGGGCTGAGAGACACCTGAAGAAATGTTCAACATCCTTAATCATCAGAGAAATGCAACTCAAGACGACCCTGAGATTCCACCTAACACCTGTTAGAATGGCTAAGATAAAGAGCTCAAATGATAGCGCATGCTGGCGAGGGTGTGGAGAAAGGGGAACCCTACTCCATTGCTGGTGGGAGTGCAGACTTGTGCAACCACCATGGAGGTCTGTCTGGTGATATCTTAGAAATCTAGGAATAACCTTGCCTCAGGACCCAGCCATACCACTTCTGGGTATACACCCAAAGGACCTCTCATGGAGACATAGGGAAGTCTCCTCATCTATGTTCATAGCAGCCTTATTTGTAATAGGTAGAAATTGGAAACAACCCAGATGTCCCTCAACTGAAGAATGGATT
This sequence comes from Lophiomys imhausi, assembly GCA_907164525.1. Lineage (NCBI taxonomy): Eukaryota > Metazoa > Chordata > Mammalia > Rodentia > Muridae > Lophiomys > Lophiomys imhausi. The sequence goes on from CAJQZJ010031879.1 coordinate 2,462,967, forward strand.
AAAAAATTGTGGTACATCTATACAATGAAATATTACTCAGCTATCAGAAACAATGAAATCATGCAATTTGCAACCAAATGGATGGATCTAGAGGAGCTCATCCTGAGTGAGCTAACCCAGTCTCAGAAGGATGCACATGGCATCTATTCACTTATAGTAGGATTTTAACTATATTGTACAGGATATCTGTACTACAACCAACACACCAAAAGGAACATGGACATAATTTTTTTTATCTTTTTCTTTTTCCTTCTTTTTTTCTTTTTTCTTTTTCCTTTTCCCTTCTCTTTTTCCTCTCTTTTTTTGTTGATATTCTTTGTTTTTGTGGGTTTGTGTGTTTGTTGGTCTTTTTTTTTTTTTAGTATTCCCCCAGTAGCAATGAGACACCATTCCCTGGCAGTACTGCCTCGTAGGCCCCCGGTGAATGAAGAGGCTCTTGGCCCTCATATGACTCCTGATCTGTGGTGAGAGACTGTTAGGCAGGGACACTCCACCCCAGAGGAACAAGACAGAAGGGTCAGGGGGTAGAGCATGGGAGGGTGGGGCTGGGAAGTGGGAAAAGAGGACAATATGATAAGGATGTAACCTGAAGCAACAAACAAATTTATTAACTAAAAAAAAATAAGGCAGGGGGCAGGGCTAAAACACTGTGAATGGAATAGAGGATACAGCCATTCGGCCTGGATTTGCAGACCTCCAGGTGTAGAGAAGATGTGGAGCTAAGGTAAAATACAAGAGAATTGTGGCATTGGCCCATGCCTTTGTCTTCAGCGGAGACGGGGAGGCGGGGGGGGGGGGATCACCGTAGAGTTGGTGGTCTTATGTATTCTGGAGTCATACGGAGCGGGGTGGTGAGGGTGCATACTATTGGTCCCACCATTCAAGAAGATTACACCCTTGGTCCCAGCTCCCAGCACACTGGACACAGAAATGGGCAGATCCCGGAGCTCAGGGTCAGCCTGATGCAGGGCAAACTCTAAATAGAGAAAGACTTCGATCCAGGAGTGGTGGAATACATCTTTGATCCCTTCAGATGGGAAACACAGGTCCCTGATCCCAATAATTAGGGTTCAGAGACACACACATGGGATTTGGAGGGACCTAGGTTTGGAGGCTAATTACAAAAGGCCTTCTCGATGCAGGCAGATTGTCCTTTGGGATCTCAAAATATATACACTAGAGCTGGTTTAGCTCCAAGGTGACAGAATGATTTCTTCTTTAACCCGGATTGAAAGATAACACTTTGTATGTTGTCAGAAGGCCAAATTTGCTTCAGGAGAAGTACTACCTAGCCCCCCTACCCCCACCCCCCCAAAAAAGAGGGCAATTGTCCTAGGGTTAGGATTGGGGCAGGGCTCTGTTCTTATCGTTCCAGGAGAATCGAAGCATCCATTAGGGGAACCCGGGGACGGCTGGACAGCGGAATCCTCAGCAGAGAGCAGAATCAGGCACCAAGGAGGATGAGTGACCCAGTTGATTCTGCCTGGCAGGCTTCCTCAATAGCTGTCTCCATCGGGGGCCTGCAACCACCATAGCAATCCAATGTCACTGGGACCGCTCAGCTCTACACAATGCCCGGCAGGAACCTCAGTGAAGCCTGCAAGATCACCTTCTGCCTACAAACCCCTTAGGTCATCTAAACAGCTGAGAACAGAAGGACTGAACATAAAAGGAGTGTACTAACATTTTTAACTATTTTTCCCATTTGGGTTCGGGCCCCAAACAGGTCTACTACGACCCAAATCAGCAGGAAGTCACTTTAAGAGAGCGACGTCCCATGCCCAGTGGATGGGGAAGGTGTTTCTCCGCCCTTCTTTTAGGTTATTTGAAGGATAACTGAAAACTCTGATATGTAGGGGAAGAGACTACAAGCTGATAAATGGTCCTGTCTTAATGGGTTTTGGAGGTTAGCCCCAGGGAATTCCTACTTTTCCTTTTCTGTATCCTTCTTCCTTTCCTATGTAGGAGTGCATGGGCTTGAGAAAAATGAGATATAGACATAGCACAGGAAGGTCCAAGAAGAAGGGGCAGATTATTGAATATGCCCTTATACCTTTGTATATTAATACAAAATTAGTAGTTTATTTGGCTAAAGTGGTATTGACCATTGTTTATTGTGCAAAAATAAGATTGTATTGGATTACATCGGTATTGATCTTTGTATATTGATACAAAATTAAGATTATAGTTGGCCACAATGGTATTGACCCTTACATATGGACGTAATATTAAGATTATATTGGGCTACATAGGCATTGATCTTGGTATATTGATACATAATTAAGAGTATATTTAACCACAATTGAATAGATCTTTGTATATTGATACAAATTTAAAGGTAACGCTTCCTAATGGTATCATACCTAGAGATACTTAAAAATAAAATGTGAAGCTCTGACCTCTTGATACCAACCGTCTAAAATGGTCTAGGATAGTTAAGTAAAACAAACTCCTAGTCATGCAAACATGTCACTTTGTTAGCTACTATGACAGTCTATCACAGATATTCTCTAAACTACCCAGTAATCAAGTTGCCAAGAGACAAGCAACATTTGCTTATCTTAATACAAGAGATGGATAGGGCATCTTCAAACACCCCAAGAGATCTGCAGAATATGGCATTCAAAGATGTTATCTTAAATCAAGATTTTTTTTTATATCGAGACATATCAGCGCCTGACAGCACCCCCTATTCTACTCCAAGTAGAAGATAAGCATCGAAGAACCTCCACTGTAAGATGGTTGAATTAGTGGCAAGCCTTTCTCTTGGCATGAAAAAACCCCTTGCACCAACTTCAGACAGACTGCTGTCCAAAAAGGACCAAACTTGGTAGCAGGGAGGTTGACAGCCTAACTGTGCCAAGACAGGGTAGGTAAGTCCTTCATAATCCCTGCTCTACAACAAATGTCTGTCAAAGAAACAGGACCCAAAGGCTGAAGACTGATGCTGGAATGTATGGAGAGAAAATGGGAACTGTCCAGGCAGTCATTGGTATGTCCTTTCTTAGTTTTGGAAGCTGCAGGCTCTGCACTTCCTATATAAGCAAATATATTTATCCCTCTCAGGTCTCTGAGGTGGTTGAAGAATAGACAGCTAGAGTCTCATAGTTAAATTTTGAGTTGTTTAGGAATCAAGAGGGTGTTATAGATCTAAGAAGATACTCTTAAAAGTGTGTTGCAAGTTAGTATGAATGTTGAGTCAGATATAGACCTCTAAACTCATGGAGATGGTTAGATAGTAGAATGTTAAAGTCAGGGGACAAATATGTATAAACTGGACATTGGGAAGGTATACTGGGCCATTTAACTCTCATAAATGTGGCATATTTATATCTATTGTTTTGTATAATACCTACAAAACAATCTGTTGGACTGAAAGGGGAAACTTCTGGGGGGAAGAGGGTGGAAGGGCGGGATAGGAAGGGGGAATAGGGAGGGGTTTGTTACTGAGATGTAACTTGAAGAAAAAAAAATAAAGTATTTAAAAAAAACTTAAAAGAAAAAAAAAGGGAAGAGGATGGGGGGTTGAGGGTGGGAGGGTGGGACTGGAGGGGGAATAGGGAGGAGACTGCGATTGAGATGTAACTTGAAGAAATAAAAAATAAAGGAAAAAAAATTTAAAAAAAAGAAATGAATAAAGTACCCTCAGGGTAGCAAAGATAGCCCCACCTCCCTATGAGAACCATAAGGAAGCATGGCTATTATGCCTGTCACATCGCTGCCCATCTGTTTACCTGGTGTTTTGTCATAACAATGCAGCTGTATGCTATATTTTGTGGTTGCATATTAATCATCTATTGCTGCCTTTAAAAATTATGGTCCCCTCTGATTTTAGCTCCCAATTCAGCTCAGAGTCATTTTTTTCCCTAATCAGAAACTCTCTTTGGTCTTTCTAAATCATTATTGGCACTCTAATGTCACTTATACAAACCATCCTCTCAATAGGAGACATGCTTCTCGTTCTTCTTGTGTTCTCACAGCTAAAAATCAGAGGGAGGTTTTTTTTTTTTTTTCCTACAAAGTCTGTTAAAATTCAGGAACCTTTGCTATTAGTGAACCCAAGAGAGGTTTGTATTCATCATGGCTTCTAGGTTGTTTGTTAAGAGGTAGTGGCATCGAAAGCACAAATATCCTCTGATTCATCTCCTATGACTCAACATTAAGTAAGTAAAACCCAGAGGTTGGAGGTATAGCTTGGCAGAGAAGAGTGCTTTCAGAAGACAAGAGTATGATTCCCAGAAACACATGGCTTCTCGTAATGCACTATAACCCCTTCTGGATTCTGTTGGTACCTCAATTCATATATGCACAAACATATAGACACAAATATACACACACACACAGGTGTGCAAACAAATTTAGAAAATAAACATATTTTAAAAAGAGATAACAAAACCTTATAGCGCCTTCATTTGTTTTCTGTGTTCTGGAAGGCAGTTTATTATTTCCAATAAAATTCTCAGTAATGACTTTGAAATCTGAATCTGTTGTTTTGTGATTCACCCCTTTCTTTTCTTTATTTCATTCTATTAACTAAATTATTTACATCTTTATTATTTGGGTATCATCCACATCACATTTTAAAAATCTGTAGTTGTTTTCTATTTTTTTCCTTTTTATAAATATTGTGACAGAGAAATAAGAAGATAGTGCATGTCATTTCATCTTAATTTTGATGTAGATGACTTTTCTCCCTTGGTGTTGAGATGATGAAGATCAGTTGACCTTTTCTGAATTTATCTTAGTTGAAATTTTAGCCATTTCTTTGTAATGGAAGTAGTTTGGGAAAACTTAAATATGACATTGACAAAGAAACCTAGAACCAAGTGGTTTTGTTGTTGTTGTTGAAGAAAATATTTCAGTTCTCAAAATGGAACATTCATTTTATTGGTAAATTCAGCCTTAATCAACCACAGCAGGAGCAGCAAACAAATTCAGCAAATTTCCAGCATTGATGTACAGGTACATGACTTTCTCTAAGTATTTGCTTAGAACATTTTATTCATTTATTTTTTAATAATTTATTTTTTATTTCTTCAAGTTACATCTCAATCACAATCCCCTCCCTACTCCCCCCTCCAGTCCCACTCTTCCACCCTCCTCCCCCTCATTTTAGAGGCTAAAAGTGTGGAAGTGATGGTGGCACACATCTGTCCTTCCAGCACTTGGGATACTGAAGTGCGAATATCTTATTTTTGAGGCCTACTTGTGCTACACAGTGATAACTCTCCTTCATCTCTCCTCTCCTCTTCCCCTCCCCTCCCTTTCTCTCCCTTCCCCTCCCCTCATCTCATCTCTTTCTTGTCTCCTCTCATGTCCCCTTCCTTTCTTTCCATTTCATTTCCTTTCCCTTCTCTCTCTCTGTCTCTCTCTCCCCCCCTCTCTCTCTCCTTCTCTCTATAGATTTTAGTTTTATCTGTGAGTCAGATATATTCTTTAGAGATTAAAAAGACTACAAGATTCCTAATAATAATTTAGATTTCAGTGGAGAAAGTTGATCAGTAACTCAACAGATCTCAATACTGCTGTTGGTGAGGTAATGTGTGTAGGGAACCCTTTAGCTACTGTGTAATAATTGCATTATTAGAAAGTTAAATATGGTCAAGGGGATAGAAGTGGAGAGGAGAGGGGGAGGGAGAAGAAGGAGAGGGGGAAGGGAGGGAGGGAGAGAGAGAGAGATCAAGCACACTAGAGAGGGAGAGAACAGGGAAACATTAAAGATCTGGGGTTGTGAATTAGAGGGATTTACTGATGAACACATTTACTATTAAGGTTTATAAAAAATTAATAAGTTCTGGAATGAAAGTAGAAATGCTAATAACCAGCCTATGTCATGGTTAAGGTAGGTCAGAGGTAATCAGAAGCTTTTCATCTAAGATCTGAGGGCTTCCATATTTATGGACTCTCCTACATAGATCAGCATGGGTATAACTTCCAAACTTGGAACATGATGATGGTATTGAGTCTTTCAAGCCTTGTATTTTCAAAAGTGGAAGATGTCTGTATCCCCCTGGTGCATGTATGCACTACACAGTATGGGGAAGTTACTCTAAATCACTCTCCCACAGCTGTCTGGCAGAGCATAATTCCATAGTTACCCATTGTCATCATTGCTTTTCTGCTGCTGTGATAAAATAGTCAAGCAAAAGCCTCATCCCTACTGACCAATGTTCATGGTTCTGGAAGGTATTCTATAATTATTATAAGACAGTGATACTTATCAATATGTCCCAGCTACAAACCTTGCAATATATAATAGTAATCTTCCTGCAATATATACTGGTGCAAGAATGGCACAAATGTTATGGGGGTACCTAACCACTTTTTGATTGGATATTAGGCCCATTCCATGAGCTGGAACCCATACCTGACAGGGATAAAGTGTGCAAAACCCCTACACTAGCTTGGCCCAGAGGGAAAAAAATCTACTATTATTATGATTCTGCTAAATGAATATAGCAATAAAATGTGTCAGAAATAATTAGTGAAATTGTGACAAATCATAAAGTATTTTGTAACTTAATAATTCCCTCTACCATTTAACTGGCTATCCTTAATTTCACATTAATAGTGAAAAATTCAGAGTCTTTACTGTTATTTTCTTCTTTCTTCTTAGAAGGAACAGTAATTTCTTCCTTCAATTTTATCTCTCAATCCTTTGGGGAATCAAATTATCTTTTCTGGTTCTGTGAAGGGAAGAAAATTTTAATTGTTTTTTTTTTCCTCACGGGTGACAGGCAAATTTTCAATTCTCCATGTTTCTGACAATCAGAATCCTGATACGAAACTTGGAGAATTGTACCATTGTATATTTAGTTTCGGAAAACAAGTAGAATCCAAATTTGCCCTCACTTTTAGATCCTCTATATACTAAGGTAAACACATGTAATTAATCATCCATGAATTTTTTTATCATGCAGTGTGAATTTTATAGACTCCACCTGAAGTAAAAGATCATAATGTTTTACTTAAAATCATTAATGATTTTCCCATTGGGCTTTAAGCTTATCGCTTGTAGTTGCTTACACAAGATGTTATTTGGAAAATACAAGAAGCCTTAAAGCTATGCATGGTTTAAGAGCTCTCCCTAGTTCAAAGATTCTTTTATAGAAGAGGGTCAATCAGGGGAGGAATATTCTAGTTCTTTCCAGAATAATAATATATGAGGGAGCTGACAGACGGTTCAACAGGCTTACTTCCAAGCCTAATGACTTGAATCTGATCCCCAGAGCCCACATGGAGGATGGAAAGAACAACTCCTTCAGGCTGTCCTCTGATCTCTACAAGTACCCTTCCCTCTCAAAATATAATAAGGACACTAAAAAACATGCCAGGAGGAACAGTAAAGTTTGTGTGGCTTCCAGAGGAAGACTTTACAGGGAAGGAAGTATGAGATGGATCTTGCACCAATAGGAACACACACACAATTGAAATGAGAGGGAGGAATAGTCTAGCAAGTGGGTCAGATAAGGAAATGGAAATGCCTAATGTCTACCATGTTATGAGCAGTTAATTCAACCAGTATTTCCATTAATAATTAGCAATTTCCCTTGTATTTGAAGTTAGATTTCAAAAGCTACTTTTGTAGATGACAGGTCTTGACCATTATGTTATCCATATGATTGATTGCACTTCCAAAGAGATATTACTTTGTCTTAGGTACATCTGAAGTCATTTTCTTTTTCAACACTCTTACCACTATTCTTGGGATAAAATCTATGTGTGCCTTTTGTTACCTTAGCTAGACATTTTTCAACCTCTCAACATTTCAAGTAGAAACTACCCTACCCAGCCTGTGTGTGATGCCTACATGATTTTGTACATAAAGAGAAATGTTTCTGTTGGGTACACTTGGGGAAACTGATGAATGTTCCCATGAACAGGAGACTGTAGACCAAAGATGAAAAAGTGTGGAAATGACCTAAGAAGACTGATACATTCTTCAGTTTCTTGATTCTACCCAGTAATTTTGAAATTGACAGCACCAGCACTGGATCAACAGCAAAAACCATATTCTTGTTCCAGTGGGAGCATTCAATTCAGTTTATTGGAAATGATTTTTCATTCAACAAATGTAAATACAGAGGAAATAAGAGAGACACCTTTTAATGTATTTCTCTTGTCTGGTATAGGTCATGGGGTAAGCCTTGTTTCTCGGGAGAGTGTTTTAGGAAGTCAGTCTATCTCTTTCTCCAGACATTGCCCAGTCTGGATTTGACACACAGTTCTGGAAATTAATTTCTGGCTTCTGGTTGAGACCTTTGATAAAGCTGTGAAAAGATCTAGCACAGTAAATTCTAAAGTACTTTTAAATTTCTCTTTGTGAAATCAGTTTTTTTATATATTTAACTAATTTTGTCTGTGACTTTTAAAAATGTTTTTCCTCTTCTCCGTCTACCTTCTTTTGTTGTGCCTCCCCCACTTTCACCTCTTCATCACCCTTAGCCTGTTTTATTATTTTTAAGACAGGGTCTCTCCCTGTAACTCTAGCCAGCTTCAAACTCACATGTAATAGTCTTACCTTCTCTGTTAGACTTTAGGCAGGTGTCAAGACTCCACATTTTGTGATTCTCTTTATTCAGAAGGGAAAATTGTAGAAAACAGACAGTCTGTGAAATAGGGTGCACTGAGTTTTTATGATTGTGTGTGTGTGTGTATGTGTGTGTGTGAATCTGTGTATTTCTGACATTTAAACATTATTTTATGAGGCAGATCATAGTAAATGTTCCCATTCAGAATTCAAGAAGACCGGGGGAAGTGAGAGTCCAGTCAGGCTTCAGCTGAATCTTCCTTTAAGCATCAAAGGACAGATAGCAAGTGCCAGCAATTCTGAAAACACCTTTAGCTTACTGAAGGTGCAGGGTTTCTGTGAGGCAGGGTTCTGTGTGAAAATTAGACTGCTCCACATGGTTTAAAAATCCTGCAGTTCTCTTATAGGGATGCTGTCTCCTGACATCGTTGGCTGTATGCTCATGTGCATGAAGTATACATTTGCTTTGTCTCAGAAGATTTAAGTTATAATGTATCTTTTTTTCTAGCATTTGCGTTTTAAGCACATCTGAATATTCCTTTCAATCTCTACTACTATTGGGGGCTTTTCTTTTCATTCTCCCATCCATTCCATCTAATGAAGCTATTCTACTCCTTTGAAACATTCTTATTTAGTGCTACTTGCGTATTATTAATTTATTTTAAATATTATGTACATTATATTACACTGTTCAAAATCACATGACATAGGTCTTGCAAGATGGTTCAGCAGATAGAGGCACTCATGCCCAGGCCTGAGGATCAGAGTTTGATCCTCAGATTCCACTATATGGAATAGTTCTTCTGGTGCTTACACTCAGCCACACAACCAAACAACACAAAACAAACTTAAATCGAGGGTGTAGTAGCATACAACTTTAATCCTAGTAGTCTGGAGGTAGACACATATGTAATTCCGTAAGTTTGAAACCAGCATCTTCTACACAGCAAGGTTTAGGCCAGACAGGTTTATACAGAGAATCCCTGTCAAGAAAGAGAGAGAGGAGAGAGAGAGAGAGAGAGAGAGAGAGAGAGAGAGAGAGAGAGGAAGAAGGAAGGAAGGAAGGAAGGAAGGAAGGAAGGAAGGAAGGGAAGGGAAGGGAAGGAAGAGAAGGAAGGAAGTAAGCTTTAAAAGATATTAATTTAATAGTTAAAAAAAGATTCCTCTGGGCTGGAGAGATGGTCAATAGTTAAAGCACTTACTGCTCTTGAGAACGAACTGAATTCAGTTTCCCCATACCATATATGTCTGTGTGTTGACTCACACTCTCTGGAATTTAACAGCAGAAGATAAGATACTCTGTACTGTATCCCTAGAGCCCCTGCATTTATATGAGATACACATGCATAAGACAAGAACATCCAAATAAATAAAAACCTAAAAGGATTACAATTTTATTACATTAACAAATATAAACATAGCATACAGTAGCACACCTAATAGCTATTTTTAAATATAATTATTTATTCTATCAAATAGCAGAAGGTGCCATTCTTTCTTTTAATCCCTTTTATTTTTGAGATTATGGCATAATTACATCCTTTGTCCCTTTCTCTTCCTGGTTTTAAACCCTCCCATATACCCCTCCTTGTTCACTTCCAAGTTCATAGCCTCTTTTAAAATTAATTGTAACATGGATATATTTCTATGTGTGTGCATATATTCCTAAATATAAGCTGTTTTGTCTGTATACTATTACTTGTCTGTATGCTTTAAGTTTTCCTTGAGGAAGAGTATTTCTTCCGCTCTCAGCATTCTGTAGTTACCTGTCATTCTTTGGGTAAGAAGAAGGGAGGCTTCATACCTCAGCTAATATGTACTTCACTTCAGCTAATATATACTTCAGTTAATATATACTTCAGCTAATATATATATATATATATTTCAGCTAATATATCTGCTTATTCAAAAATACAAATTGAAAAATCAGGATGTGTTTCCTGATTGTTGCAACTTTTCCTAATAGATTCAAATTTTGTTGAACTGAAATGAAGCCTTTTTTTTTTTTTTTTTGCAGAGTGAAATCTGCTCCCCTGGAGTCAATTACTAGCCCTGTATTTATTCAATTATTCCTGGTGGCTTATTTTAAACTATGACAAGTTCTGAACTCCAGGTGTGCTCCATAAGGCAGCCCTCAACCTGACGACTGCTGGTGTGCATGATGGCGGGCACCCTTAGAGGCTGCTGCAGGCCAGTGCTGATTGGGTATGTCCTTGTATGCAGCACAGTCTCTAAAGAGGAGGGGTAGCTCATGTCTGCTTCCAGTTTGAACCTGCTGCCAGTATAAGGCTAGATTTGTAGAAAGGAGACAATACCTTTGTCTACATTATGACATTTTAGATAGCCCAAAATTATAACATTAGCCCCATAACATTTTCAACTGCCTTCTCCTTGGGTTTGTAAGGAACAATTGAACAAACAAATTATATATATATATATATATATATATATATATATATATATATATTTGTAGAGATAGAGAGAGAAACTGTAATGTAATTACAATATTTCTCCCTTTGCTTTCTTCCCTCCAAACTCTCTCATATAACCCTCCTCAGTTTCATCAAGTGTTATTGTATATATATAATATATATCCATATATATCCATATATATTATACATATATTCCTAAGTATTGCTTAGTCAGTCTGTAAAATATTACTCATATGTATGGATTCAAGGCTGACCATTTGGCACAGGACTTATGTGGCCTTTCATCCAGTCCCAGGTACCCCACCTTGGGTGTGTGATGCTGTTATATACTCCTTGGGATTTATTTCTTCATTTTTTTCCATTTTTCCAAATGATGACATTCAATTATCAAATTTGTAAGAAAATAAAACAACAAAAATATAGATAAGTTAGGATTCTGGCTAGATTGGTTGTTTCACATCTTTTTCAATTTTTATACAAAATTAAATGTAGCTGTTTATGTACAGTTATGGGGGTAATTATTCTTCTACTTGTTCAAATTCTTCCTAGAGTATTAGTACATAATCTGGTGTTATTTTGCTGCATAGAAATGCTTTTCCCTATTATCCAAGGTTATTTTCTTTTAGTTTTAAAGATGCCATTAGCTCCATACTACCTCATTTGGAATCATTCACCTTTCTTACACTCTCTAAATTTCCTTCCTTTTTTAAAGGGAATTAATCTCACAAAATATACCAATTCTGAACTTCCACAGAATTTGGTTCAATCTGGTTGCACTATTTTTAGCAATATTATCTTTAGCAATTTACTTAACCACTTTAAATTGCTTTTATCCTGTACAAAATGAGGAAAAGCTTCATCAGGTTAGGAGGGGGCTTCTGATGGAGCAGACAGAACCTTTAGCTGAAAATACACTACTAAGGCAGTTATCAGCAAGTGAGTTCAACTCTATTTTGAAAGTGTACTGGTAAATGTTGAAGCTTCTAAGATCAAGTGAAGGAGTCATATTTATAATCAGATGAATATTTTATTTGTCATCCCTTATAATTAATTTGAAGACAGAAAAATGGACTCAGTAAATATTTGCTAACCAAGTCATTAAATAGAAATTATACATAATATATGTATATGTATATATATATGCATTTACACCATAAGCACACACACATATATATAGTACAAAATATATATATTGTATAGAATATAAACAAATATAGGATAAGCAATGTTATTGCCTAACATTGCTGTTTAGAGTAATATCCAGCAATCTCCATAATTTTATAATTTGTACAGTGTTCTAAGAGCTCATCTGGTTCACTATGTTAATGCTGCTGAAAACATTGAAGTAGTTTATATTTTTCTGTGCAATAATGTAAAAATTTACTATCCTGAAATTTCAAGATGCCTCTAAATTGATGATATTAATCAATGACAAGTATTTGAGTTACTTTTCTTGTGGATATGAAAAAATACTTTGTAAGTGCAATTTATGGAAGATGGATATATTTGGCTCACTGTTTGAGAGTACTCAGTCTATCTTGACAGGGGAAGAATAGTGAAAGAGAAGAGTCTGCTTGGTCCCACAAACAGAAGCTATGGTTTAGAGTAGAAAAGGCTACATCAAACTGTAAATATATATAAGTCTCCTACATGGTGCTAAAGGGTACATGGAGAGAAGCCGAGACTTGATACTATGTTGAAGGAATGTAGTCCCTGAGGAGATGTCAGGAGACCATTGGTGAAGGTAACATTTCAGTTACAGGTTCTGGGGTTAAAGAGACCATGCAGAGAACCTGAGGGTTGGCACCATGTGGTGGGGTCATTGTCCATGAATATAGCCAAATAAGGCTGTTGGTGAAATCTCAGATTCAGCAGCGGAAACCTGGATACTGAAAATGGCAGTTCTGTAAATGACCAAAAAGGAGAGTGGTAGGTGTGGAGTGGAGCCAGTCTGAGTCTACCAGATAAGCTGTTTGTGTGTCACACATGTCAAATCCAGAGAAGTCAGACTGCCAAAGCCCTTTGGAGCCCAGCAGATCATGAGTCCCAGATGTTGGATACCAGAGAAGTCAGACTGCCAAAGCCCTTTGGAGCCCAGCAGTTCATGAATCCCAGATGTTGGATACTAATATACTTACGCTGTTGGGTTTTGGTTTTGTTTTGATTTGGTTATGCCCTAGCTCTTTCCTCCTGGAATAAGAAACGTGCAGCTATTTTTTTTTAAATTTGCCATAGCCCATAGTTAAGAGACTGGAATTTTAAATAAAAAGAGGAATTTTGGGTAATGGAATTTTTAAAGACCATAAGACACTTAAAATTGGGTTGTGGTTTGTACTGTTCATATTAGCATGGGATACTGCAGATGTAACATAGTGAAAAGGTTGTAGTTGAATAGTTATTAAAGGTAGGAGAATGGAATAACTGATCCATAATATTTCCTTAATGCTGACAACTTCAAGCTTTCTTGGTCCTGGAATATTCTGAATAAACCCCTCACTTGAGGAATGTTTTCCTAAATTACATGGAAATTATCTCAATGGGTTTCCTGCAGCTGTCACTCTTCTGAGAATAGTATGTGTTCCCAATTCTTGACTGGACTTTACCTTCCAGTTTTGGTTAATTAGTGAAACATATCAGTGTCTTTTAAAAATTTTTTTCCAAATATTTATGTTTGAAATAGTTCATTAAAATATATTGAGCCTAACCTCTACCTCTAAGAGGATAATATTTTGATTTATTGGAAATAGGTTCCCATCTACACTAGATGGACAGCATTTTCCTACATAGTTAGTAGACAGATGCTTTCCCCATTCCAAAGAGAGTTCAAAAATGCATAATATGGAAGGTTTCTAAAAAACGGTACCAATGAGTTAACCGTATCCAGTCTCTGTGTGAATGCATTTAAAAAGCATAAAACAGATTTATATTATATACAGAAGTCACTTCAAAACATAAAATATTTATGTGCCTTTCTATGATTTCTGAGTCCAAGTTTGTAGAAGAAACCTTTTTTTCTCTTCTAGTGTGTTCTTTATCATGTGTATCATGGTTATTTTCTTTATAGCAGCTACTCCATTGACATTGCATTGGACACATGTTATTACATAGCTAAGTATATTTTCAGGTTTATCAGTTTGGATTAATTTAGAGAAATAAGGTGAGTTTCGCTTTCAAATCAATGGGCTAGCCAGCCAGTTTTACAGATACCAGTAACAAGCCTAAGGTCTCCGAGTCAGAGGCAAAAGTCTGGGTATTACTGGGAACAACAGATAGGCCAACAACAATGCTTTCATGTTGACCCCAATTTACAGTTTTCAACAGATGACAAGCAAAGGGTTGGATGCTGCATGTGTAGTGAGCTCTGATATAGAAAAGTGATCGCTTTGGGAACACAAGAGTGTTATTTATTACTTTGACATATGGTCTCATACTTGGTAGACCAAGATGGTCTAGAAATCATTAAATAATCTAGGCTGACCTCAAGTTCTGGATGCTTCGATTCATCTTTCCTGGTGCTGAGCCATAGCACCTCTATAGACCCCAGTATAGATCAGGGATGCTTGGGAATCCTGCCCTTTGCTCCTGAGGTAGGTGACAGTACTGTGGTGGATTTTCATGACTGTGACAAAATAAACTATTATTTATCTCTTTCTATCTGGTTTCTCTGCAAAGTATCATGAAAAATTGAAAGAGAAAGAGAGGGTCATAAATCTTCATTGGGAGGTCAGGTATAAAATAAAAGGACCGTGAATATTGATTTCTCATCTAGAAATCCAATATTATAACAAAAATATTACTTCGACTTTTGTTTTACATTTGAAGATAGATTGTTAAATATCTACTTGCATATTCTGGGTTAAACAGACTGAACATAGAGAGAAAAAAAGTTTTAGTTCTCACCTTTGTACAACTGGAGTTCAAACCAATGTTTTTTGTTGGTAAAAAGGAATTATACGTAGGTTATATATGAACTTAACATGCCATGATTATGTGATAGTGAATAGCCTAAGCATACAAAAAAAAGTTTAGTATCTGCACTTATAGATGGCAAATGCCTGTAAAATGGATTGGTGTTTTAGGTTTATATGTTTATTTGTTTTCATCCACGGTCTGAGTGGGTAACCCAGGCTAAAAATCCTCCTGTCTCAGCCTCTTGAATGCTGAGATTACAGGCATGCATTCCCAAACCCAGTTAAAATAGGTCTCTTATGGGCTGGAGAGACAGCTCAGAGGTTAAGAGCAGTGACTGCTCTTCCAGAGGTCCTGAGTTCAATTCCTACCAACCACATGGTGGCTCACAACCATCTATAATGGGATCTGGTGCCCTCTTCTGGCCTGCAACCATAACTGCAGACAGACCACTGTATACATAATAAATAAAGTCTTTTAAAAAAATAGGTCTCTAACAATTATTTTCTAAGCTACTCAGAAATCAAGTTGCTAAGAGACAAGCAATATTTGCTTATTTCAATATAAGAGATAGATAGGGCATCTTCAAAAACATCAAGAGATCTTCAGAATATGGCATTCAAAGATGTTTTCTTAACTTATGATTTTTTGATATCGAGACATGTCAGCTCCTGACAGCACCCCCTATCCTACTCCAAGTAGAAGATGAGCATCGAAGAATCTCCAGTGGGAGATGGTTGAATTGGTGGTAAGCCTTTCTCTTGGCAAGAAAAACCCCTTGCTTCAACTGTAGACAGACTTCTGTCCAAAAAGGACAAAACTTGGAAGCAGATAAGTTGACAGCCTAGCTCTGCCAAGACAGGGTAGGTAAGTCCTTCATAATTCCTGCTCTACAATCAATGTCTGTCAGAGAAACGGGGCCAAATGGCTGAAGATTGATGCTGTAATGTATGAAGAGAAAATGGGAACTGTCCAGGCAGCCACTGGTATGTCATTTCTTAGTTTTGGAAGCTGCAGGCCCTGCACTTCCTATATAATCAGATGTATTTATCCCTCTCAGGCCTCTGAGGTGGTTGAAGAATAGATAGCTAGAGTCTCATAGTTAAATTTTGAGGAGTTTAGGAATCAAGAGGGTGTTCTGGATCTAAGAAGATATTTTTAAAATTATGAGGCAAGTTAGTATGAAAGCTGAGTTAGATATAGAACTTTAAACTCATGGAGATGGTTAATAGTAGAATGTTAAAGTCAGATGCCAAATACATATGGACTGGACATTGGGAATGTATGCTAAGCCATATAACTCTTATAATTGTGGCCTATTTATTTCTGTTGTTTTGTATTGTATTTATAGTTATAAGAAAAAGAACCATTTTTTGGACTGAAAGGGAGAGCTGTTGGGGGGAAAAAAGAAATACCTTAAACTAAAAAAAAAAAAAGAAGGGAAGAGGATGGGGGGTTGAGGGGGAGGAGGGTGGAAGGGTGGGACTGGAGGGGGGAGTAGGGAGGGGATTGTGATTGAGATGTAACTTGAAGAAATAAAAAATAAATTATTAAAAAATAGGTCTCTTACTTGACACTTAATAACAAGTGCTTTCTGTCTTCTTTTTTTTTAAAAAATGTTTATTTATTAGTTCAAGTTACATCTCCATCATAGTGTCCTCTTTCCACTCCTTCCCGGTTCTACCCTCCCACCCTCTCCTCCCTCTCCCACCCATCCCACTCCTCCGATGTGGAGTGTCCCTAAATATCAGCCCCTCTAGTTCAATAGTCATATGAGAGCTAAGAGCTTCCTCTTGCAATGGGGGCCTACATGGTAGCACCCCCAGGGCAAATTGAGCCATCAATAGGTAACAAAATCTATGTTCCTTGTTCTTTTGGTGTGTTGGTTGTATGATAGTTATCCTGTACTATATGGCTTAAAGTCTTCTAAGAAAAAATAATAATATTAAAATATTTCACCTCCTGTGTCTTTAAATACATTTTAGGCAATACATAATACTTTTTTTTTTCATTTTGAAACCTTCATTTTATCATTGAGATTAAATAATTTATGAATTCTATAATATCTAGCATCCTTGTCAACAAAATATACTTAGGGCCCCTGGATAACTGTCATTTGTCATGTTATTTTAAATCCATTTTTTGAAAATATATGTAAGTGAGAACCAGCAGCTGTGCCATTTCTTAGAGTGAGACTTACAGCAGCATTCTGTTTGTTATGTACTCCAGGTTCTCCTTTGGGTTTCTAGGGACCACTATGGGAGTTCTATGTCTACGTCACATTGGCCTTACATGGTGATCACAATTACAGTAAAAGGCCAGGGATCCTTTAGAATGCCCTTGGCCCCCAGTGATGCCAGGTATAATGCAAACTTTAGTTTTGAAAACTGCCATGACATGTTCTACACCTTTAACTTTCCACAATTTTGGATTACCACGCATAAGGTTTTATCCTTTACCATTCACAACTTCTTTACTCTTTTATCAAGTTTATTTCAGGGTAATTGTACTGTTGGATTGGAGTATTAGTGTTTGATTAATACTGGTGTTTGTATTTAGTCTTTATGTACAAAATGTTGGCTAGGAAACAATGTATTCTATATCAAAATAAACTTACAAAGCAGAGTGCACCATGCCTACTGGTACATAAATAAAATTTGATGATTGTGTCAAATTTTTCTTCTTCATCTCCCTACCAAACCAGTAACCTCTTAGAGTTGGGAAAAAATGAGTTCCCTTCACCCCACTAGTAGACTTCAACATGGCTCCTAAAAATATTTTGTATTATATTTTCATATTTTTGGAAGCTAAAAATGTTATTTTATGGCTTCTGATGAATCAATCCTTGGTTATTTAATGCTCCAGGGACATATAAGGTAACTATTTTGGCCCATAATCTAGAATATTTTGTTCTTTCTATGCATGCTCATTAATGCATGTATGTTGCATATATGCTGTTATTGCTTTTATGACAGGTAGCCTATGTTTCAGCTGTGGTAAGGAAAATGGGGCTGGAGGAGAGAGTAAATGATATGCCTGGAACCTCAGCTTCCTCTTTGTGATCTCCTAGACTCAGTAGCTATGTTGTAAGAGTATCATATATGCATTATCTTTTAGAATCTAGTTGTTTAAGTCAACAAGGGAAAACTGCAGTCAAGAGAGAAAGAAGAAAATGAGGTCACGCTAACTCCTCCCCTGCTTGGTTGAAACCTCCCCAGGCTTTCTCTACATACAGTTCTCTCTTCTTATTACTTGAAGCCTAAGGATATATGTCAATATCTTTTTTTTTCTTTTCTTTATTTTTTAGCATAGAAAATCTGCATAGGCTCTGTAATACTAATATTTTACCTAGGAGTTATTTATACTAAGTCCTTAGAAAAAAAGAGTGAAACAAATTAGTAGATGGTATATAGATATTTGTTGAAACAATGGGACACCCGAGCTATAGCCTCCCGGAGAACTGAGTCTGTCTCTGTAGAATGGGAAGCCTGGGCACTTATTCGTATAGTCTCCCCCAACTCCATTCATCCTGCGCTATGAATCCTCCTGCTGTTCTGAGAAGTTTTGAACAACTCTTAGAGTGAGACTTACAGCAGCATTTTGTTTGTTCAGTACTCTGGGTTCTCCTTTGGGTTTCTAGGGTCCACTGTGGGAGTTCCATGTCTATGTCACATTGGCCTTACTTGGTGATCGCAATAGTAAAAGGCCAGGGATCCTTTAGAATGCCCTTGGCCCCCAGTGATGTCAGGTATAATGCAAACTTTAGTTTTGCAGATTGCCATGACATGTTCTACACCTTTAACTGTGGCTTCACGAATACAAATCCTGAAGCACAGAAGTAAAGTGATTAGCAGTGTGCATAGTACCTTCCCTCACGGGGCAGTTGAAATCTATGTGAGCTAAGAAAACATAGAATGGGCACCATACACATGTGCAGTGTGTTATCTGCTCTCAGCCAGATTCTTGAAGGATATTCACTCTGTCAGCAGGGTTGTCAATGTGATGTAAAGTTTTCCAACAGCTAGCTGTTGGTCCCTTTTTTTCCTCACTTTTGACTGGACTGTATAGTACTGAGAAATATGTAGCCCCCAAACTCACCTGAAAATGTGTTACTGGCTACACTAAACTAATTATTTTATTGAATGATATCTGTTTGCCAGGTTCTGTGTCTCTGTAATGAACAAAGGATACAACAGTGCTTAGCACTAAGGATGAGAAAGGCCCTGAAGTGGGAGATAGATGGAAGTCATAACTTTTTTTTCAGAGCCTATTTTCCATGAAAGGAACATTAGATATTAATTTGAAAATAAACATAACCCAACTCTGCACCATCAAGGCTAGGGAGACATACCAGTAGTAAGCATTTCATAAAATGGAAAATGATTTATCACTGAAGTTAGTCCTTGGAGGTCTGACTTCAATTATAAATATATTTATACAGCTGCAGAGTTGTTGTTAAATATGGTAAAAAAAAATCATATGCCACTGTTTGGTAAGGTATCTAATCAGAATATTTAGAAGAAACACTTTTTTGTTCATCACAATGAACATAAGAATTCCTTTGTTATATTAGCAAGTACAATGCTACATATTCTGTGACAAAAGACTACAATTTTACACCTTACAAATGCATTCCTTGCCTGATATTTTCTTTTTGTAAATGTAGAAAAATGCTGCTTTCTAATGGAGTAACTTCATGAAGAATTGAGCCCTGGTTTGAGTTGTCATTTGCATCATTTTTTTTCAGTGTTTCCTGGTCACAGTAAAATGAGAAAACTAGGGTGTGTGTGTGTCCCTGTAAAGACATCCCAGTGAGGTCCTTGCTTGTAAATCTGTGACAACATATTTCAGGTTTGCTCTGTACCTATATGACATGGGTTGCTTCTTATTTTAAGCCAGTTGTAGTATGTGTTATTGTTATTTAAATTGTAATTCTTACTGGGATTTATACTGATGGAGTGGAATGGCCAGAAAGCCTCTGAGCTCCATGCTAGAATGACAGACTCCCTTTGTCTGGTGTAACCCCCTCTTCCCTCTGATTTGAGGATCCTAGATCCCCTAAGATGTGTCACTCTACCTAATTCTCCCCTGACTTCCCCAAGCTAAGGAGGTCTGTTGGTGCCTTGGCTTTTAGGCAAAGACATTCAATCTAGGCCTCTAGCCTCCCCATTCCCCCTGAATTAATTAGCCATACCATATTCTTTCTTCTGATTGGGCAATAAACCCCTCCCCACTACCCAAAGTTATATAATACTCCTGATTCAGGAAGTAAACTTCTCTCTCTCTCTCTCTCTCTCTCTCTCTCTCCCTCTCTCCCCACCCCCCCAACATTACTGCCTGACTGCTTATTTTGGTCATGGGGTTAGGAGCACTTTTCCTTCTATGAAGGATTCACCACTGCCATTTTCCTGGGTGGCCAGGCTTTCATAGTCCCCAGGCTCCTGCCTGACTGCCAACCAGCTAAGTCTCCTATCACTGGCAGCCAGGGTTTTTCTCTACCCCCTTGTTGCCACCAGGGGTCTAGCCAGGCTTGCTTCTTGATTAGTTTGCGCCCTGTTGCCTTCGCCCAGCCTCCACCAGGCCTTAGCTGTTTCTCCTGAGCACAAACAAGTTGCCAGAGCAGCAAAATAGCAGGAGCACTGAGCTCCTGCCACCCTAAAGGCCATCGTTTTCTGCCTGGACAGTGTGGCCTGTACCTTCTCTTTGGGAAGAGTTTGCATTCAAGGCCTGATAATGCACCAGGCTGGGTATTCCCTGCTGGAAACCAGAATTCTAGTAAGAATTCTTAACCCAAGTGTTTTCTTCCTGTGAAAGGAATACTGTTATAAAACCCTCATTCAAAAGATAGATAATATTTTATTTATTTATTGAACATTTCCTACATTGTAGACAGTGTATTTTGATCATTTTCAACCCTGCTACTTTCTCCAACTCCTTCTACCACCCTACAATGCCTTTCCAAAATCCATACTCATTTTTTTAACCCTTTGAGTTCAATTAGTGCTGACATTATGGAAATGAGTGTGGATTTATCCTATTGCCAATATCTCCTCAGTTTAAGTGAGGGGCCTTGTTACTTTTAACACAAAGTTACTTTCTAATTTATAAAAAACTTGATAAGTATATCTTAATGGTGATCTTCATTGCATTTTACTTTTATATTTTAATGAAGTAAATTTGAATTATAAATATTTTATTTCCACATCATAATATTGAAATGAGGACAAGAATTTGAAAGAAATTTGAATGATGAGATTTATTTGGTAGAAGAAAAAAAGGTGCTATCATAATATTAAAATAGTATAAATTTTTGGACTGTAGGTGATCATTGTAACAGTTTTCGAGTTAAACATTGGTTTTCCTTCATCCAACTTCTTATTCATTAACATAGCCATTGATAAAGCATGTGTCAGAGACTATGAGATCTGTGTTACTTGGTACAGATAGAGATTGGCTAACAAAATTCTAATATCAGGAGATCTGCCATTTAATGGAGAAGAGTTATGTTTGTTAAATAGTGATGCCAGCATTTAATGAAGCACTCCTAATCCCCTTAACCACAAACTTATGATATGTTTAAAACCTTGTTATAGGGGAAGTTAAAATTGTGTATGTTTCATCACTGTGTGACTTCTGCAGTTGACTAAAGATAGGGAATAATCGAAATGTTCCAGAAACTTTCTGAATTAAGGTAGAGAAAATGCTCTATGCCAATTAAGGCCAGGGCAAGGCAGGAAAACACAGAACCCAGTGCCTGAAATGATGACCAGTTGTAAATTCTCACAAAATTTTAGGATCTTTGGAGAACTGTGGTCTTGAGCTGAAGAAAACCTGGAATACTGTGTCCAAATTTACATTTTAAAGTTGTTTTTTAAATTTGTACTTTGAAAGGCTGCTTCCAGAATGAAAATACAGATGGAAATCATGAATTGATTTGGGAGATACAGCTGAAAGTAAAACAAAAACAGGACTGGAGATCAATTGAATAAAAATTCAGACATGAGAGTTGTTCTTTTCCTAGCATAGAGGAAAAGAGTGCACAGTATTCGAAGCATCAAGGTACAGAGATTTAAATTCCCGAGAGTGCTTGATTGAGAATATTAGTGTTGAAATCATTTTGATCCATGACACAGAAGGTTTATTAAAATGTAAGTTATATATTTAGGAAACTGTGACATCAGTCATGTATTAAAAGGTTCTACCTATGGTTAATCTAAGGAAAGATTCTGTAAGGGGAAGATACAGGGATGTCTCTTCTATCCTGAGACATGTCAAGGTTTGATGTCTGATAGAGCTCGATGAAACTTCCAAGTACCAATAGTCGGAATAATATATTAAAAGACTTGAGTGAGTGAGTGAGTGGTAAAAGGGGAGATTCAGGAGGAACAGGTGTTTGGTTCTGAAAAAGGCTCAAGACTACAATATTTTAAGGCCACATTTACTTCAGAAACAGAAATCATTTAATTAAATGACTCTGGGTAAAGTACTTCTTTTAACCACAGTAAGCTACCGAGTGCATTGAAGCTGAGTGAATGAAATCATGAAGTAGAAAGAAATTGTGAGATATGGGGTTCTATATAATACAGGGGTGATTATACTTAGCTAAATTATATTATCATAATAGTACCTGACACAATAAGTTTTTATCATGAGAAATACATGTAGTTTTTTTTTTAAATCAGTTAAAATCAAACCCCATTAATTTCTCACCTTCTAGAAAAAATATATGTATTGTGAAATATGCATGTCTGAGTTTGGAAATGATGGTGTGGTATTTTTCTTTGACAACATAGCATCTACAAATACAAGTATAACCAACAGTTATAACTGTGGATAACCAGGGAAGGAAGAGTTTTCTCAGAGTCAATCAAATTTCCAACAGAAAAGAAATGCCTGCAGCACAGGATGTTTTACATAAAATTGGTGAGACCAATGTGAGTATCCCAAACCAGTTCCAGAAACTCTTCCAGACAAGGGAAATAGCTCCTGAGATGTGGTTTGTAAGTGGCTTTTCCTGTGGGCAGTACGCATCTGGAATGAACCATTTGGGTGCTGTGGAAGTAAGATATTGATTTCTCACCCGAATTTTGAGGACCATCCATTTTTGAAAGTTCTTTACACACAGTGGCTCTGGACTTCATCACTTCTCTTCTGTAAGCTAATCCTCCATGATTCCTTACCACACACTCAGTGTAAACACCATCATTTTCTAGATGTCTGTCTTCTTATTTTCTGTCACATCTTCTCCTTTACATGTCCCTTCAAGGTTATGACTCTCAAAGGTCTTTCCCATTCTCCCCCATTACTTTTCATTATTGTGTTTATTAAACACTGGAGTAAAAGGTCAAATATTTTCCAATCATTCCTATACTTTTAAGACATTTTCACCATCAAGAGTGATATGGGTCTTGACTTCATCATCAAGAACAAAAAGCATTCCTGTGTTTGCTGCTATTGGTGATTGAGGAGGAATCATGGAATGTTCAAGGCCATTCTAGGCCACACAGCAATTTCAATGCCAGCCTGAACTATAAAGCAAGACTCCCCTAATAAATGCAAAAACAAAACAAAAGATATTTTTTCAGTCTTCAACCATGGACTATTTAGAGTATGCAGAACCTTCAAGACTCTTGAAGCACTCCCTATATATTTTATTTACCAGGGAAGTAAGATTCATAAACACCACAACTAGAAATGTCCTTGGACTTTTATTTGTTAAGAAGTTTTCCACACCTCTGCTTTTGAATAGATTTTATTAGGTATACTTGTCATTAAAAGATTTAACTTTGATGATTTGTTAAGATTGTAGTCTCTTGCCTTCCATATTTTATATATTACTATATTTTTCAATGGATATGATAGCACGCGCATGTGTGTGTGTATGTGTGTAAATTTATCTTAGGGTCTTAAACCTGCTAGACAAAAAAACCCAACCCCTGAACTATGATCCCAACCCATAAATATATGGTATTTATAGGTTATTATGAACCTTCTCCTGCTCATCAGTTGTGAGCCAGCACCAATTTTCTTTGACCTCATTTCCACCATGATTGCTTCTATGCAAGCTCCTTCACATGTTTGTGAATCAGAATGAACTGACTGCTTTCTATCCCTCAAGGTGGTCTCACTCACTAGTGAGCAGTTTCCTCCTTAGGTATGATTTATGTTCCTTTTACATAAGCCAATCAGAATCATTCTTGTGACTCTTCTTGTGATCTTACTTAAGAAGTCCATTCTTCTTAAGTACCTTTTGTGTATCTGAACATTGACAAGTATTAATTTCTTATTTCTCCTCATAGGACAATTTCCCTCAGAATACAGACTTTCATTTTCCAGAGGGAAGCATATTTCTATAAATAACTGAGTGTTCACTTCCTAGACATATCAGAAGCCTAAGGTCTTCAAAAGCAGGAGGATATCTTAGCTTTCTTTCAGACCATTTACATATGTGCTGTACCAACACACTTAGCTGTGCTAAGACTTACTAAAAAAAAAGATTAAGACAAAGGGAACCAATATTTTATCAACACCTGAAAGAAACACCAAGTTCTATTAGTTTTCTAAAAGAGGCTGCTATTTAGAAAGTTAATGAACTACAGCTATGTCATTCTGGGAAATATATTCAATTATACAAAGTATGGATTTATTCCTTTGAGGACACTTAATCATGTTTGGTGTAAGGAAAATCAGAAACTTTGGCTGTTGATCATTTGTTATTTTAGTTAACAAAGTTAAACCAGATTGGATTCTGGTGGACAAAACTATCAGCATTTCTCTTACTAGAAAACAACTGGTTTAGACATAGCAAGGATTAGTGTAGGTAATATCAATAAGGGTAAAACATAAAATTCTCTTTAATTTCATTTAATTGTGTATTTGAACATGTGTATGAGTTTGTGTGCATGTGCTTGGGTCTACATTTGTGTTGAGATTGTCAAATTCGGGTGTCTTCTTTTATTATATTTCACAATTTCTTAGAGGCATAGTCTCAGTGTACCTGAACCTTGTCTGTCCAGCTAGGCTGGCTGGACAATGACATTCTGGAATCTATGTGTATCTATCTCTTCACTCATCTAATACTGTGCCCACAGCATACCAGCTTCCTACATTGGTCCTGGGGATTTGAACTCAGCTTTTCATGCTTATATTAGCAGGCAGTTTACTGACTAAGCTATCTCCCCATGCCAACAAATAAGAAAACAGAAATGAAGGATGACAAAGAATCAGGGCTGACAATAATTTACTAACTCGTGCTCGTTTGGTTTAAGTCTCAATAAATAAAAAATAATATAACTTCGGTAAATTCTCTATAGCTACAGTACAGAGTAAAGCTTCAAAATTGTTGTTAGGTAAATTATATTTATTTATTCTTTGTATGTATGTGTGTGTGAGAGAGAGAGAGAGAGAGTCTTCAGTAATTGTTAATAAATATTATACATGTAAAAGATTTGGACTACAGTCTACTGAATTAATAAATTTCTATTGTCACTCAAGTTGTACATCCCTTTTTTGTACAACTAACATACAATTTCAAGAAACAATATAGACCATATTTTGTTGAAGTCTATGTCATATTTTTAAAATGTGAGGTTGACAGTGATATTCGAAAATGACAACAGCAACAACAACAACAGAACTTAGCAGAGGGACAGTTTAATCTCCCAAAGAGTTCAGTGAAGAAGGCTGCATGAATTTCGATTTATAGAATACTATATTGCATTGTACAGTATTGTGAAGCCCTTGACACTGAAGAAGAGTGAAGATTCACATCCTTTAGGGGTTTCCTTTCTGCCTCAATGAGCCATGAGAAGAATTTTACTCTTATCAAGGAATGGATATTAATAAACACAAACAAAATGTTTGTTAATTCCAATAAACCATGGTGTCTACCTTTTAGGAATATTTAAATAGCCACAGTGGCAGGGCATAGTTATCCCTGTTGTCATAGCTAGAGAAAGTGTGTTGGGAGACTGTTTTCCCTCAGCAGCTCACTGGAGATTTATGCACTAAATAGTTAGCTGTTGGATGGTATTTTACAACCACCTGGTTCAAAACTCTTGGTTTCATAAGCAGACAGGATTGGATCACAGCAATTAACTCATGTTATTTCTTAAAAACCCACAGAGATAATCTGTGCAATCATATTGCAAAAAGAAGTGTATGGGTGACAGGAAGAGCATCAAAACTATTAAAGACTTTATGCAGTCATTAATATACAGACTACAGGGACCACCAGCACACTCCTGTGACCCTTCACAATATCAGATGCAGTTGATTCAAAGATTCTATCAAAGTCCCTCCTACTGTCACAGGAATGAGCATTTTATGACATTTGCATAGCTAAACATTAATAAGAGACTGAAAGCTATTTCTAAATGACTTACTCATAAGGTGATTTGGAATGGATCAGAGTAACCATGCCCACATTTTTTAGTTCTTAGATAGAATGCTTAATTTGAGCCTTCAACATTTGCAACATTTGAGTCTTCTTAAAGTTCAGTATTATTTAAAATGAGTGTGCATTTAGACTTTCAAATATATGATAAATATTCCTTTAAGGGAAACTGCAGCTTGTAACATTAAGGAAACATGGTGAGTGATGATCACTTACATTCTTCTCTACTGGAAATTAGAGATATTGACTATTAACCCAGGGCACAAACCGAGAGGATGTAGTATAAAATGTCTGTTATAGTTTCTTAAAATTCCTGAAGCAAATTCATATGTCATGTATATAATTAAGGCTCCTATGTTACAGTTTAGATTTCTCTTTAATTTTATGCTGACAGTATCTATTAAGTTATTTATGTTTCATTACAGTATTTGTTTGTCACATGTGTTAATTCACACTCAAAGCTCCTTCCACAGTACATGTGTGGAAGTTATAAAAGAAATTATGAGAGTCAGTTCATCCCTTATACATGTGAGTTTGGGGAAACAAATTCAGGTTCCAAACTTATCAAGAAGACTTTTTACTCAGTGACCCATCATTTATTTCCGTGCCATAATCCCAGCACTCGGGAGGCAGAAGGAGGTGGATCTCTGTGAGTTGAAGGCCTTACAGAGAAAGTTCCAGGACCATCAGGACTACACATAGAAACTCCTCTTGAAAAACTAAGAGAGAGAGAGAGAGAGACAGAGAGAGACAGAGAGAGAGACAGAGAGAGAGAGACAGAGAACACCCCTTATTTTGAAACTTTTAGGGATTTCACCTTCCTCCTTTAGGTGAAGAGTCAACATGAAATGACCTGGATACCAATCCTCTGTAAATAACATTCAACACATGACTTTACAGGCAAAGGCTCTTCTGGCACTTGGATAAAATGACAGGAATAGCAACATGCAATAGACAGCTCTGTGGCCTCCAAATACTATGGTAATTTCTGCCTTCCTTTTGTATAATAAAACATTGCCAACTCCTGTGCACAGTACGAAGGGCTGGTTTAAAATGCTAAACAAGATTGGTTTGTCAGTTTAAAGGACACTGTGCATCTACTTACACACGAAGCAAAGTTGTCCCCTAAAAGCCATAATGCAGCTGTTTCCACCTCTTCTCGGGATGGAGTCCATGTCTTCAATCTGTTTCTAGGAAGATACTCTCCTTACTGAAGTATCTCCCCCACCCATATGTGTAGGGGTTAGATAAATTAGATTTAGAAAATATATAGGAGTTTCTGATACTG
>CAJQZJ010031879.1:2495520-2552748 GCA_907164525.1 Lophiomys imhausi
CTGGCCATTGATGGCCAGCTCTCTCCCTGAAGCAGAAAGAAGCCGGTGAGCAAAGAAAGCCTGAGCAAGACACCAAAAGGCCAAGGACTGGACCCTGTGGCTCAGCTTTTGCCTGGAGGGGTTTGATCTGTCCAAACAGTGGCCTAGGGGAAACTGCCTGGCTTTAAGGACTGAGGCAGAGCAGCTGAGTTCCTGATTCAAAAGAAGTAAGTTGGCCTGCAGACGGCTGGGGTCTCCCACAGAGAAGAAAGCATGAAGCCTTATTTAAGGTGAGACTGCAATAACCAACTTACCCTGACGAACCTGCATCTGAGAGATCCAGAAAAAGGACTGCTAAGTGTGTTAAAGAATCTACAACAAAGACTGTGTTCCTGACGACTGAGGACCTGCCCCAGAGACTGTATCATTCTAAAAGGTTATGAAAGTAGTTGTTATAATTATCAATAGGTTTAGTGGATAGTTAAAGGGGTTGTAGGAATTTATAGGATTAATAGTTAAGAAATTGTTGGTGTTTGTTATAAGTGAATTTAGTAATAAATAAATGAGTGTTGAATAGTAATTTAAAAGTTTGGTTTCACATATGCTACATTATAAATGTTATCTACTAAACATATATAAATTTACTTTATTCTGAATTGAAGTAATTGACTGAATTTGGAGCCTGTGGAAATCTTCAGCTGAGGGGGATTTAGGTTAGAATGGTGTTTCAGCTGAGTTATATCAGAGAGTTTTGAGTGTGGGACAGGAGCTCAATTTTGTTTAGAAGTTCTATCATTATTATTAATGGAGCCTAAAGGAGGATCCAATTCTTGCCTTTCTCATTGCTTTGCTGTGATCTGACCTGAGATTACAAGCATTGCTTTGACTGAACAGGTTTTAATGATGCTGAATATAACACATTCTTTGTGAACATCAGCAGAGTTGAACATTAGAGATTGCCTGGGAAGAACACTGCCTCATTTATTAAAAAAGAAAAAAAAATCTGCTCTCATCTCTATACCAAGTTTATTGTCATTATTGTAAAGTTTATTGTTATTGCTAACACAGTAAAAATATGCAAATTATGGTTGTTGTCACTTAGCAAACACAATATTGCCGGATTTATAGACTGAATGACCTTCCCTGAGCCATTAGACACATGCAGTATATCAGAGCAAAATGTTCTGAAGCCTTTACAAAGACTTGAGCATATCCTAAATTAAGACATATATACAGTGCAATAATCATAAAACCTGTTGTTTACTGTCAACATACTAATATCCTTAAATGTTTGATCATTAAGCAGTCAATCGCTCATAAATTGTCTTATATCATGGAAAGACAATACAAGCTCACTATGATTTACACATATTCTTTTTCTCTAAATGAGAAACACATCAATGTTTCATTGAAAAATAACACATCAAAGTGTCATTCATGTCAACTGGTCCATAGAAATCAAATATAGGAAATGAGGTGGAGAAATCCAGACTCTCCCAACCCCCAAAAATCTTGTTTAACATCCTCCCATCCGAATCCCACCTTCCCTCCTTCTTTCTCATCTCTGTCCTCTCCTTCACTTTGGCTGAGGGGAGGCTCCACATATCAACCCCCACTCAGTTCACCAGTCACATGAAGACTAAAGCTTCCTCTTGTACTGTGGCCTGTTAAAACAGAGTAAGGTGTTCCACTAACAGGCAACAGGGTCCATGACGCGTGACTGGGTGGAGATATTTCATAGAATAGTTATGGTAGGTTCCTGTCTCTTTGGGTCTGTGGGTTGTAGGATGGTTGTCCTGTACTATATGGCTAATATCCACTTACAAGTGGGTCTATATATGAGCTTTTCTATTTCTATACATTTGGTTGCAAATTGCATGAGTTCCTTGTTCCTGATAGCTGAGTAGCATTCCATTGTGTAAATGTACCACAGTATTTTTATCCATTCTTCAGTTGAAGGACATTTAAATTTAAATTTAAATATATTAAGACATAAATTTAAATCTCAATTTAAGTTTAAGGCATTCAAAATGTTTTTCTGACTGTTTTCAAAAGATCTTCCTTGTGCACTATTTTAAACAGCATAGTGTTTCCTTTAAGATATTAGATAAACAATGATGGACAACGTCCTACTTCTTGGAATATATTACAATCATATTTACAAGTATTTACTTCTTTTTAGTTTATAATGAGAACTATACATGCCATTCAGATTTGCTGCTCTATCCCTTAATTCATGCCAGACTTCAAAAAACTTTAAAAAGCCAATATGTGCATATGTTTATCAGCAATTATATAAAAAATCATAAACAGATGTTTACTTATTTATAATAAAAAACAGTATGTATTAATTTACCTAGAAATGATGAATAAAATCCATGATCCAACTCTACAAACATAAAATTTTGTAAGACTTTTTTCTTTTGTCCCAAACTCTGAAGTATCATGCAATATTTCTAAAAATAAGTTCTAAAATATTGAAAATTGGAAGGATTTGTTTTGCTTTAAAAATATATTTAAAAATATAATTTGTTTTGCTTTATATTTTTATATTTTAAAGCAAACAAAAATACAAGAAAATGAAAATATTAGCATTTCATCTTATATGTCTTCTCAGCTATCTTGCCCTTTAAACCCAGAACTGCTTCTTCCTTTGACATATATTAATCCTCAAAATTTTTGTCCTTAATGACAATTCTTCTTTCCTGTTCCATTCTCCTTCACACTCCATCAAGAAAGAAGAACAATATTCTCTTCAAATCATCTTATAAATTTTTAGTAACACTGAGATATTCTCTTTTGCTTCAAAAATAGAATCCCTGTTTTCTCTCCTGTCTTGCAAGTTTAAGACTTAAATGTATCTTCCTCAAGATCATATGCCTCCAACTGCCTAGAATCTAGGTTAGAGAATGTAGCAGGGTAGTGACTGAAATGGTTAGAGGAATTTTAGAAGGGAAAAAAAAATATCTCAGAAGCATGTAGAGTTTAGGTAAATCAGCGGAGCTCCAGAAGCTGCTGAGCCTCATAAAGGAATCTGACAATGGGAAAGATACTGGTGGACCCTGATGCAGAGAGCACAGGAATTCTGGGTCCCTAGCTGTTCGTTCGAGAAAGGATCCATGTGAATGTGCAAACCGTATGGTTTCAAGTAAAAGGATCCCAAAGTAGCTTGCTGTAGAAAGAGACAGTCTCCCCCATGAGTGTGAGTGGAAAAGGATACATTTTGTGATAAATATGTAGGGTGTCTGAACAATCTCCACTGGCCATGTTACAGCTGGTCCAAGAAGTTATCCAAACCAGAGACCTCAGAGCCATGGAAACTCTCCAATGATGCACATGCACATCAAATTGTTGGCCTTGTCTTTGTTCATAGTCTTCCCATGTAAATGAGGGATTCACTTATGGAATTTCTGGCCACATACCTTGCAAACATCAGAGGTGCCTAACAGTTTCTGGAAATGACTGAGACTAAGAGTGGCATGTTCATCCCTGAAGCTTTAACTTTCAAGATGTATCACACCTACTTGAATTACCTGTTCACATTTGAATCAATCTTAATGGTCAAAATGGTCTTTTTGCTTAATTATAAAGAAGACTTCCATGTTGATCAAGGCACAGACCAATGGTAAAAGAGATTTCTAGAAAGGATGATTCCAGAAAGTAGTAGTAAAATAATAAAAACCACAGATTTCTCTTTCAAGACAATGAGATTACATATTGAATTCCAAAGTTCACTCTATTTTAGACAAATGCAAGCAAATTAATAATTACAGTCAGAGAAACGTGTGTCAAGCACGTTGATTTTTTTGAAGAATTAGTATAAAAATTGTACTGAAAACTGAATCACATTGTAAAACATGGTAGCCTTTGTATCGATTAGAAGTCATAGTTTTCAGTGCTAAATATGTTATTAGAGTTATAGGACAAAAATTTCAGTACTAGCAGTCCTATTAGGAGGGTCTCATCCATGTTCATTCCCAATTCACCAGACATGAACATCAACAGAATCAACCAATCTAAGCCCCTAGAAGCTTGAAGAAGAAAAAGAAGAAGAAGAAGAAGAAGAAGAAGAAGAAGAAGAAGAAGAAGAAGGGGGCTAAAACTAGACCTAGTCCCTCCTATACAAATGTAGATAATAGGCAACTTTGTCGTCATACAGATCCCTTAACAAGTGGGAGGGCAGTGGTGTCAATGATGGACTTTGTTACTTTTTAGTGGGACACATTACCTTAACAAAGCTGCCATGTTGGGCGCCAAAACAATAGGAAGCTCTTAGCCCTCATGTGACTAATGAACTGTTGATGTGAGGGGGCCCCCACACTGGAGGAGGATAGATGGGATAGGGAGTAGAGGGTGAGAGGGTAGGACTGGGAGGGAAGGAGGGAGGGGGCTGAGATCCTGATTTAAATAAACAAATGGGGGGGGATGACGACTTAAAGTCAAAAGCAACAGAGCAAGTTTTAATCAAGGTGGCATACTGACTACAGAAAAAAGTGAGAGAATCTGTGTTTGAGCACCATAACAAATGCCATATTATATTGGAGCACTGTTGTGGAGGAACCCAAATATCTGCTTAAGGAAGCCATCTTGGGCAAGTGTTTGGGTTGGTTACTGTCTTAATCCTGGTTCTCCCTTGGGCATGAGGGGAACCTACTTCTAGAAGGAACGATCTGTCCTCATGTTATGTTTCCTGGTGCTCCAAGGTATAATATCTCCATTATAAGCAATTGTCCTATGTTAGGGTGTCAATCTTTGGATATGATTCTGCTTTTTCTGTTACCAGAATTCATGGTCATTACAAGTTTAAGACTATGCCCAGATATGTTTTGCTGTTTTCTAGGAGTCTGGAATAGAACATTATAAAAAGAAGACAGTAAAAAAGTATAATATTAGGTACTCTTATTGTCTGAAGGGCCTGGAGGGAAATTTAAGTGAGGTTGGGTACTATCAGATGTTGATGCATAGATACCACATCAGTAGGTGATATGCCTAGGTACAGAGGCGAGCAGATCACCTGAAACAAAGGCAGAAATTCCAGGCATTATACTTCTTTTTATTATTTGGTTGGTCCAAATGAGGAGTTACTGCTTTATAACAAATGTATTCAAATACCTAAAATACTAGTCATTCAATATTGTACACATATGCTCAAAACTCCTTAAGAAAGAGGACACTGTGTTTTGTTTTCCTGGAACTTGAATGAATTGGAATGGCGTTGCAATGTAACATTGTTAGCTGATGTAATTTTTATTGTCAGTTCTAGTAATAAACAACTCATGTGATTTTAGGCAAATCATTTTGCCTCTCTGCTCTTATTTCTGCCATTTGTCTTTGGTAGATATATTGGGGAGGTTCACATGTATGAAGCATAGCCCTTTTCTAGATGATTAAAGGAAAGTCAGTATAAGATTCTAGTATTGCTGGTGTGCAGGGTTCATAAAACATGGAACTAGAAAACCTATCTTCTAAGCTTCCATCTTCCAGTCAGGATCATGACTCCATGGATGACTGTGTATACAGACTTAATAATTCTTGGGAAGGCCAGGTTAATCTTTAAATTCAGTGTTTCATTTTCTGTGTATACTTTCTTCACCTAGCAAAGTGAAAATATTTGATAATTTAAATGTATGTGCCTATCTAGTTCTTTCTTTTTTTTCAGTGACCTCCAAGTGGAATGTTAAGGAAGAACTACTCCTTATGTAAATATATATCTATAATATATATATATATATATATATACTCAATATATTGTACATATATATGTATATACTCAAAATATTGTACATATATATAGTCCATATATATATACTCAATAGCTAGAATAATAATGTACATTCATCTTAGTATCATTATTATATTAGAGTTGTATAAGACAATTTACAAGCATGTTTTGATGATAATGCTTTTGCAGAATTAATGAGCATTCAAAGGAATAGTCAACACTGTTTTTTGGATGACAAATCCAGAGATATCAACTTCCGTGCCAAGCAAGCATTCAGCATAAAGCATATCTTTTGTTCAAGTCATGTTCCATAGCATTTAAAAATACAAAATATGAGAACTTAGGAACGGGAGTGTACAGCTTTGCTGTGTCACAGGGGTTACTGCTAGGAAGCGATCGTCTTTTACTTTTGTTGTTGTTTTTACATTTTATTCAGGACGGTTTAAATTGCTGTAATAGTTTAGAGCAGGCAACTGGAACTACCTAATGCTTTTTCTTAAATTATCACAAGGAACTAAAACAGCAGTTACCCTGAAGGGGTAGCTTTTCCTTCCTATTTAACATTCAGATCTAACCATCTGTCATTCACCTGACTGAAGACTAATCCACTATAACACTAAAAGTGTGTAGAGAGTTTCTGAATCTTGCCAGAAGCCTTAAACAAATAAATGAATAAAATGGCAACAGGTTGGAACATAACCATCTTAGACTTTCTTACTGGCAATAATGGCAATGTAAACATATCCTGTGTATTGCCTAATTTTAATAAAATCCACTCACAAACAGTATGTTGTACTTGAAACAGAGTTTTAAAAATCTGTAAGTAATTTTGGGTGGATTCATTTGGTTTCCTTTATGCTTTTCAAATTGAGAATAATGGCTGCATACCAAGATAATGAGGCACATGAGCTATCAATTCCTAGTTTGGAGAAGCAGCATAGATTTGCTACTTTAAGAGAATTTATAAGGAAACCAACTTATAAAGAGGAATCGGCAGCTTATTCTCATGGTTTTACAGGACTTAACTCATGATTGCACAATCCTGAAACTTTTGTGTCCAAGTTTGGGCTGAGCATGAGAGTATAACAGCAAGGAGGACGGAACAAAGCAACTCCAGAAGAACAAAGAGAAAAGGAAGCAGTAGGTCCTCTTTGGTGACTCAAGAAATACTTCTGAAGATGACAGGGACCTCACACTTTACCCCACACTTTAATTTTTCCACCACTTCCCAGTTTTACTAGCTGGGACCTCAGACATCAATACATGGGCCTCTAGGGGAGCATTTTGTTGGAAAATACAGAGTGGTCCACATGTCTAGGCATCTTCTTCCACATGTGTTGACTGTACTTTATAAGTCCAGACCACTATTTAGTACTGTAGATCACTAACTATATAGGAAGTATAGTACTTCATCTACAAGAGAAAATAAGTGGGTAGAAAGGTAGGTGGTGGTTTGAATGAGAGTGCCTGCCCTCAAAGGCTTACACTTTTGAATGTTTTATTTCCTTGCTGATAGAACTGTTTGGGAAGAATTAGAATATTTGACTTTTCAGAGGAGGTATGTCACTGGGATGGGCTTTGAGGGTTCAAAAGCTCATACCAGTTGCCTCTCTCTGCCTGCTGCCCAATTGGATGTTAGCTCTCAGCTCCTGCTCCAACACCATCCATGACTTCCTGCTGCCATGCTCTGTGCCATGATGGTCATACACTCACTCTCTGATACTGTAGGCAAGGCTCTAATTAAATGCTTCCTTGTATAATATGCTTTGGTCATGGTATCTCTTCACAATGATCGAAAAGTCACTAAGACTTGGCTATGACTCAGCAGTCAACAGCATTTGCAACTGTTCCAGAAGATCTGAGTTCAACACCTATCTCTCCCACTATGTAGCTCATGAGCACCTCTAACTACAGCTTTAGGGGAATCTGACACCCTCTGCTGACTTCTACTCATGCTCACATGGACAGTATAAATACAGGTATATACACATCATTAAAAACTAAATACATCTTTGAAGAAAGTATTTAGAATGTAAACAAGTATTTCCCACTCAGATAAGTTTGGAAAATGCCAATATATAAAATATAACATTGTACATGTACATTTACTGAATATTGTATTAGAGCCTTTCTCAAGAGAGTTTGCATAATGAATAGCTAAGGAAATGGTCTACTGTGTCCCTTGTTTCAAATTAAATATGAAAAGACCTTTTTCTGATTTTTTTTACTTAAGACAGTTTACATAAAAACATTTCTCATAATATAAATCTTTATTCCAAGTGTATTTGGTGAACCCTGTAAGATCATGTTTGATTTTTTTTTTTGTTTTTTTGTTTTTCGAGACAGGGTTTCTCTGTTTAACAGCTCTGGCTGTCCTGGACTCGCTTTGTAGACCAAGCTGGCCTCGAACTCGCAAAGATCCGCCTGCCTCTGCCTCCCAAATGCTGGGATTAAAGGCGTGCGCCACCACCGCCCGGCTTCATGTTTGAATTTTTAAGGTAAAGCATCTGGATCATTTCTCCACTCACTACCTTGTTGAAATGTGTTAACATTTTTATTTGCTGCTCTTACCACTGTAACAGAATACCAGATGAAAAGCAACATTCAGGGGGGAAAAGGCTATTATTTTACCTCAGTTTGAAAGAGCAGTCCCTCATGGTGGGGAGGGGAAAGTAAGAAGAATGTGAGCAGATGATCACATTGTGTCAGTAGTTGGGAGCAGAGAGAGATTAGTGCTGACAATTTAATTGAGTCTCTTTTTTATTTGGTCTGAGATGTCAACCCATGGGATGTCACTACTCACATTCATAGTGGGTCTTTTCTGCTCAGTTAAGCCTTTGCGCAGCCATTCTCTGGGTATAGTCATGGAGGTGTGTCCACAGCAGAATAAAGATCTTCTGTCTGTTGGAGATTTTAGTGAATATGCAATTGAAGAGTCTATCTAGTCTGAGTAGAACAGAGATTATCATATCCTAAGTTATCATACTGTGGGTCTTAAATTTTGATTTGATTGATTTCTTATGTAAGCAACATGGTATTAAGCTGTATCTCTCAAAATAACTACACTTCCCAAAGAATGTATTGTTACCTAATTATTCAAGTTGCCATCTTTCACTTTGCAGTGTGAATTCTCCCACATGATCTTTTTCTTTCTACTTTTTTTTCCCACTGATATACCCTGACACTGGGTCTGCCTTGATCCAGTGCCCTGTACTATTCAATATAAGTTTTAACTGATGGCATTCTTCTGGTTTTTGGAGTAACATCTGTTCACATAGGTGTATGCATTTTCAAGTAAGTGAATATTTAAGTATAGTACAATGTACTGCTTATGGGACAGAAAATAAAGCAATACCACTGTAACTAATCCATGGTTCAGTTATAGGAAGTAGATGGAGTAGTTGTGAAATATTTAGCATACTGAAAAAGTCATGAACTATGGAGTAGAAAGGACAAGTAACCTGATGTCACCTGTAAGACAGAGTCTAAGGTCTTCCTGTCACTTGGGAAAGGTAGAAAATGGAAGAGTGGTGTCAATGCACATTGAGAATGGCCAATGTAAACTCTTCATGCTAAGCAACAACAAACGCTAATCCTCAGTTTTGAAGTTTGACCTGAGCAACAAACTTCCCTGCTGAAAACATCAGCCTCCATTGTCCTGCTAGACCATTATATGGATAGAATTTTCCAAAGATAATGCCTTTCTGATTCAAAAGACGAAATGTCTTTAAGTTCTTTCTGTGTGCAACAAGGATTATAAAAGAAGAAAGCACAGAATCCTGGATAAAGCGTAGAGAGAAAAATAGAGGGTGATATCTACATCCTAATGAAAACAATATTCAGATTCTAGACTAAGAATAAATACAATGCCTCCAAGAAACATCATACCCCACAAAGTAAATCTCTTAGTATTAATGGCCAGATGTCTCAGTAGAATCAGGTGATTATAAAATGCAAACTATTAACTAAAATGTTAAGTTACATATATATGTACAAATAAGTTATGAAATAATGGAAGGACAGAATCAAGATGATTTCAGGGAGATCCAATATGGTGGCAGTCAGCAGGGACACATTTGGAGCTCCGGGGGAAAATTGCTACAACATCGCAGAAATATAAACAAGCGGAGCAACATCCTGAGAAGCATGAACCCGCAGGGTCACACCTGGGGAACCCAGGGACTAGTGGGGGTCCCTCGTGGGACCCTCAGACACTCAGGTAAACAGATCTACCCAGGCTGTGGGATGGGATGTGGGCAACAGGGAGAGGCACAGCAGGGACACAGGCAGCAGGGAACAGCACAGCTTGGACCCAGGCAGCAGGGAGCGGTGGAACACAGGCCACAGGGCACAGCACAGAGCCAAAAGGGGACACAGGCAGTGGGGCTCTCAGAGAACAGCATGCAAAACCCAGACCAGGAGAAGCACAGGGAACCTAGTGGGTGGAGCGGTTGGGGGGGGCGCTCAGAACCCAGGCCAAAGGAGCCTCTCGGGAAGTAGACAAGAGCCACTCAAAAGCCCACCCAGCAAGTGGACAGTCTCAGGCCCAAAGCAGAGGTCAGTGGCAAGGGACACAGGCTTGGGGCCCAAAGGAGAGACTGCTTGATGCGCAGTCTCAGGGCCCAAAGTGGAAGTTAGTGGCAAGGGACACAGACTCGGGATTCAAAGCAGAGACCAGCAGTGTGGGGCAGAGGTCCAAGGTACAGAGCAGAGGCCAGCACAGACCCTGCTGCAGAAGCAGGCAAAAACCACGAAGCGGCTGACAGGGAGGCACAAGCATATCTGGGACTACCCAGAAAGGTGTTGGACATAAAGGTCCCTCTACTGGATATACAATCACTTGTAAGAAAATTGTACTCAACTCAGACAGGGCAGAGGGCTGGTCTTCCTGCACCAGTACAATCTCCCACAGGTCAGATTACTGCAGGGTCTTGGAAAGTAGCCCCAACTGCCAGATATAAGTACCTCCTGACTACCTGACTGCCCAATTTTCACAGGGTCACTGCAACATCCTAAAGAGGACTGAAGTGCCACTGAAACGGTCCAGAAGACATCAGGAATAATCAGCTTAGGGCAACCAGATGTCTAAAGGTCAGCAAAGAACAAAACCGACAAAAAATCATGTAAATATGACTCCAACAAAATTCAGCAAGGCTAATACAGCAAGCCCTGAACAACCCAACACAGATAAAACACATGAAAATGATGACAAACCTTACTTAGGAAAATGATGGAGTCCTTCCAAAAAGAAATGAAATCACTGATAGAATGCAAAGAATCCTCAATTTTACAAATAAAACCATTAGAGAATACCATTAGAGACCTACAAGCCAATGCAGCCAGCCAAACATGAACAGGAATGACATACGACAATGAAAGATTCGAAAGATTTGAAAGATTTGTAGACAAAGACAAGTAAATTGGAACAGGAAACATATAAAATGAATAAAATGGTTTAAGATTTGAAATTGGAAGTAGAAGCAATAAAGAAAAAACAGAGTTAATCTTGGAGGTGGAGAATCAAGGGAAGAGAACAGGAATTACAGACATGAGTATCAAAATAGGATACAAGAGATGGAAGAAAGGATCTCACGTGTGGAAGATTCGATGGAAGAAATCAGTAAAATAACAAAAGAAAATGAGAAATCTAAAAAAGTTCTCACCCAGAACATCCAAGAAATCAAGGACTCAATGAAAAGACTGAACTTAAGAATTATAGGCATAGAGAAAAGAGAAGACTCCTGACTCCAAGGTCCAGGAAACATCTTCAACAGAATCATAGAAGAAAACTTCCCAAACCTGAAGAAAGGGATACCAATAAAATTCCAAGAGGCATACAGAACACAAAACAGAATGGATCAGAAAAGAAACTCCTCTTGCCACATAATCATTGAAACTCCAAATGAACAGAACAAAGAAAGAATATTAAAAGCTGTAAGAGAAAAAGGTCAAGTAACATATAATGGCAGACCCATCAGAATTATACCTGAATTCTCTTCAGAAACTTTAAAAGCCAGAAGGGCCTGAACAGATATCCTATAAGCCCTGAGAGAACATAGGTGCCCAGCCAGACTACTATACCCAGCAAAACTTTCTATCAATATAGATGGAGAAAACAAGATATTCTATGACAAAATCAAATTTAAACAGTATCTACCCACAAATCCAGCCCTACAGAAGATTTTTAGAAGGAAAACTCCAACCCAGAGAAGATAACTACACCCAAGAAAACAGAGGAAACCAAAAACTCTACTGTAGCTAAACCAAAAGAAGCACACAACCACCACCTACACCAAAATAATAGGAAATAACAACCTTTGGTTATTAATATCCATCAACAACAATGCATTCAACTCCCTAATAAAAAAGACACAGGCTTACAGAATGGATCCAAAAACAAAACCCATCATTTTGCTGCATACAAGAAATGCATCTCACTAACAAAGATAGATGCTACCTCAGAGTAAAGGGCTGGGAAAAAGTTTTCCAAGCAAATGGACCCAGGAAGCAATGGAGTAGCCATCTTAATATCAAATAAAATAGACTTTCAACTGAAGTTAATCAAAAAAGAAAGAGAAGGGCATTACATACTTGTTAAAGGAAATATTCATCAAGATGACATCTCAATATTGAATATCTATGCCCCCAATACAAGGGCACCTACATTTGTAAAAGAAACTCTTCTAAAGCTTAAAGCACACATCGATCTCCACACAGTAGTAGTGGGAAACTTCAATACCATGCTCACAACAATGGACAGGTCATCAAGACAGAAACCACACAGAGAAATAATGAGTCTAACATAGGTCATAAACCAATTGGACCTAACAGATATCTACAGAACGTTTCACCCAAACACAGAAGAATACACCTTCTTCTCAGCACCACATGGACCCTTCTCCAAAATCTAACATATAGTCGGAAACAAAGATAACCTCAACTGATACAAGAAAATTGAAATAACCCTTTTATCTTATGAGACCACCATGGAATAAAGCTAGACTTCAACAACAACAGAAATAACAGAAAGCCTACACACTCATGGAAACTAAACAACTCTTTACTGGATGACTACTGGGTCAGGGAAGAAATAATGAAGGAACTCAAAGACTTCTTAAAATCCAATGAAAATGAAGGCACAACATACCCAAACCTATGGGACACATTGAAAGCAGTGCTACGAGGAAAGTTCATAGCACTAAGTGCCTTCAAAAAGAAAATTGTGACAGCTCATATTAGCAAATTAACAGCAGAACTGGAAGAACTGGAAAAAAAGAAGCAAACACTCCCAAGAGGAGCAGAAGGCAGGAAATCATCAAACTCAGGGCTGAAATAAACAACTTAGAAACAAAAAAACGATACAAAGAATCAATGAAATCAAGAGTTGGTTCTTTGAGAAAATCAACAAAATAGACAAACCCTAAGCCAAATTAACTAAAGGCAGAGGAAAAAACCCAAATCAACAAAATCAGAAAATTTAAAGGGAGAAATAACAACAGACATTGAGGAAATCCAGAGAATCCTTAGGTCCTACTTTAAAAATATATACTCCACCAAATTTGAAAACCTAAATGAAATGGACAATATTCTTGTTAGATTCCACCTTCCAAAGATAAATCAAGATTAGGTTAACAGATTAAACAGCCCTATAACCCCTAAGGAAATAGAGACAGTCATTAAAAATCTCACAACCAAAAAAAAAGCCCAGAGCCAGATGGTCTCAGCACAGATTTCTACCAGACCTTCAAAGAAAAGCTAATCTCAATACTCTTCAAACTCTTCCACAAAATAGAATCAGAAGGAATAATGCCAAATTCACTCTGTGAGGCCACACTCACCCTGATTCCTAAACCACACAAACACCCAAAAAAGAAAGAGAGCTTCAGGCCAATCTCCCTCCTAAACATACATGCAAAAACACTTAATAAAGTATGGGCAAACCGAATCCAAGAACACATCAAAAGTATCATACACCATGATCAAGGAGGCTTCATCCCAGGAATGCAGGGATGGTTCAACATATAAAAATCCATCAATGTAATTCACCATATAAACAAGATGAAAGAAAAAAACAAAACATATGATCATCTCACTAGATGCTGAAGAAGCATTTGATAAAATCCAACAACTCTTCATGCTAAAAGTCCAAGAGAGAACAGGCATACAAGAACCATACCTAGAAATAACAAAGGCAATATACAACAAGCCAGTAGCTAACTTCAAATTAAATGGAGAGAAACTTGAAGCATTTCCTCTAAACTCAGAGACAAGACAAGGATGTCCACTTTCACCATCTCTTCAACATAGTACTTGAAGTTCATGCTAGAGCAATAAGACAACTAAAGGAGATCAAGGGGATACAAATTCGAAATGAAGAAATCAAATTATCCCTATTTGGAGAAGATATGATAGTATACATAAGTGACCCCAGAAATTCCAACAGAGAACTCTTATAGCTGATAAACACCTAGGCAAGGTGGCTGGATACAAAATTAATTCAAACAAATCAGAAGCGCTTCTTATACAAAAAAATAAGTGGGCTGAGAAAGAAATAAGGGAAACAACACCCTTCACAATAGCCACAAGCAACATAAAATACCTGGGGGTAACTCTAACCAAGCAAGTAAAGACCTGTATGATAAGAACTTCAAGCCCTTGAAGAAAGAAAGTGAAGAGGTCATCAGAAGATGGAAAGATCTACCATGCTCATGGACAGGTAGGATCAACATAATAAAAATGACCATCCTGCCAAAAGCAACATACAGAGTCAATGCAGTTCCTATCAAAATGCCAACACAATTCTTTATAGACCTGGAGAAAGCAATTCTCAACTTCATATGGAATAACAAAAAAACCAGAACAGCTAAATCAATCCTGTACAAAACAAAACAAAACAAAAAAACATCTAGAGATATCCCCATCCCTGATTTCAAGCTATACTACAGAGCAATAGTAATAAAAACAGCATGGTACTGGTATAGAAACCGACCAGTAGGTCAATGGAATGGAGTTGAAGACCCAGAAATGAACCCACACACCTATGGTCACTTACTTTTTTATAAAGATCCCAAAACTGTACAATGGAAAAAAGACAGCCTCTTCAAGAAGTTGATGCTGGTCCAACTGGATGTCCACATGTAAAAGAATGAAATTAGACCCATACTTATCACCTTGTACAAAAGTTAAGTCCAAGTGTATCAAAGACCCTAACATAAGGCTGGACACACTAAATCTATTAAAAGAGAAAGGGGGGAAACTCTTGAACTCAACGGCACAGGTGACAACTTCTTGAACAGAACACCAACAGCTCAGGATCTAAAACCAACAATAAATAAATGGAACTTTCTGAAACTGGAAAGCTTCTGTAAGCCAAAAGACACTGTCATTCAAACAAAATGGCAGCCTACAGATTGGGAAAAATCTTCACCAACCCCACATCTGACAGAGGGCTAATATCCAAAATTTACAAAGAACTCATGAAATTAAATGCCAGGAAACCAAATATTCCAGTCAAAAAATTGGGAGCATGGCTAAACAGAGAATTCACAAAGGAGGAATCCCTAATGTCTAAGAGACACTTGAAGAAATGCTCAGCATCCTTAATTTTCAGAGAAATACAACTCAAGACAACTCTGAGATTCCATATCACACCTGTCAGAATGGCTAAGATCAAAAACTCAAATGACAGCACATGCTGGCAAGGTTGTAGAGAAAGGGGAACACTACTCCATTGCTGGTAGGAATGCAAGCTTGTACAACCACTATGGAAATCAGTCTGGTGATATCTTAGAAAACTTGGAGTAGCTCTACCTCAAGACCCAGCCACACCACTTCTGAGTATACATCCGAATGATTCCTCACGAAATCACAAGGAAGTTTCCTCATCTATGTTCATAGCAGCCTTATTTGTAATAGCTAGAAACTGGAAACAACCCAGATGTCCCTCATCGAAAGAGTGGATTGAAAAACCATGGTACATCTACACAACGGAATACTATTCAGCCATCAAAAACAATGAAATCATGCAATTTGCAGCCAAATGGATTTACTAGAGAAGCTCATCCTGAGTGAGCTAACCCAGACTCAGAAGGATGCACATGGCATCTATTCACTTATAATTGGATTTTAGCCATATAGTACAGGATAACTATACTACAACCAATACACCAAAGGGAACATGAACATAGACTTTTTTTCCTGTCAATGGGGCACTTTACCCTAGTGGTGCTGCCTTTTAGGCCCCAGTGTATGAGAAAGCTGTTGGCCCTCATATGACTGCTGAACTGGGTGGGGGGGAGAATTGTTATGTAGGGACACTCCTCTCCAGAGGAGTGTGATGGAAGGGATGGGGGTAGAGGGTGGCAAAACAGCACTGGGAGGGGTGGAAAGAGGATACTGTGATGGAGATGTAACCTGAAGTAATAAATATTTTTTAAAAATTCAATTCTTAAAAAAAAAGATAATTTCAGACAAAAATCCTACACAAATGAAGAAAAAAATGAAAGGCATAAAGAAGGTGAAATAAAGTTACAAATGATTATGATGGATGAAATTCATCAATAATTATAATTTTAGATGTGATGGATGGAGGAGAAAAGATGGATGGACAGAATTTATCAATAATCACAGTAAATGCCAAATGATGATGTTCCAAAAAGATCCTGAGGTGCCCAAAAACCTACACCCCATACTAGTCTGGGGAGTGACTGATTGTTTATATAAATGCTGAAAGTCATCTGCTTCAGCTCCACCAATATCAGAAAACATATCTTAAAGCAGCTATGGATGGATATATCACCTGTTTAAATATCTTGCTTACATTCTTACTATCATGAAAAGAAAGTGAGGGAAATACCAAGTCTTGTGATGTAGTGATTTCAGAAGAGGACCTGAAATGGAAAATAGAAATATTTTCCTGTCATTCTTCATAGGTGACTCTGAACCAATGTGTTAATCTCTCTGTGTGCCCTTTGTCAAATTACAAAATGAGAGTTTGATGGGTTCATTCTAAATGAATCATAACTGATTTAAAATATCTTAAGCCACATATTTTTACATAATTAATAGTTTTTTCTATAAACAGTGAGGAATATCATCTTGTCTTGTTTTCATCTATCCATGAATATTTCTTAATGGATATAATAACTTACAGCCCAATGCAGGAAACTGGGTGAGAAGACAAATAAAGGGAAGATTCTTTGTAGAGGAAACAGACATGGTAGCAAATACATATAATAAGTTGGGGTTTTTTGTGGGGTGGGAGAAATTGTGCTAATTGAAGAGCAATGGGCTATTTGCAGGGCATCATTGATTCATTTGTAGTGGTTCCTGTATACTAAAATGGGGGAACTGAGAGAGTGTTACTCAGACACAACAGGACACCATGTACGCCACACTGCAACACTTGAATGTTAACCTAACACTGGCCTGTCTGGCCTTTGGTCTGTCTGCTTCAGGAGCTTGAACAAGCCATGAGGTTATATCAACCTCAGCTTGTTTATCACTGGTTCAGTTCCTTCAAGCAATGAAACAAAATCTGCTATTTCAGAATTTAATTTATATTACACTCTCACATAGAGATCCTGCACAATAGCTTATCTATCAGGTAATTTTTACATCCTTATATCTAAGTTGACTCTTATGGTTACTTAGAATTTACAAGTTTCA
Organism: Lophiomys imhausi; assembly: GCA_907164525.1. NCBI lineage: Eukaryota > Metazoa > Chordata > Mammalia > Rodentia > Muridae > Lophiomys > Lophiomys imhausi. The sequence continues at coordinate 2,512,889 of CAJQZJ010031879.1, forward strand.
AGAATTAAATAGCTTTGTCTCTCAGTTTCAGCATCTTTATTCAATTAAGGGTTCATAATGAGTAAATTTCAGTGGAAACAAAGAGAATTAGCTAATATATACAAAATACACTTAATTTCACTAAAATTTACATATCAGCCTCAAGGTTGTTGACTATCAGGAGTATAAAATTTCAGGGACATTTTGATTACCTGAAATGGTAACAAAAATACCAGAGTATTGAGACTGTTCCTAGTACCCTCCCAGGTATGTTTAATTGGCATAGAATTAGAAGTCTAATCATAGCTGTGCAAATAACCATGTCTGTACCATTTCCTTCACCTCAATTGCCACTGATTCATTTTCTGAATTAGAAATACCCAAAATGCCTCATAATGTTGTTGCAACTATGAACAAAATACACAGGCAGATTTTCCTGGATTAATCAATAGAATCCCATTGTTCATACCTTAAAATTTGGAACAGGAGGCTCAAAAATTAAAGTGCATATAATTATCCAGGTTTTTATCCTTTTTAAAACAATTTATTTTTTCATTTTTAAAGTTACTACTCCTGGGTAGTGTGATCATCTCAACAAACCTGGGAAGATGGAATATCAATTAAAAAACTCTCTGCAGTGATTTGGCCCATGAGCATGTCTGTAGGGCATTTCTTAGGTGCTAACTGATACAGGAGGATCCAGTCCACTGTGGGTGGTGCCAACCCTAGGCAGGTGGAGCTGTGCTGCATAATGAAGAATAACTGAGCGCACCAGGGAAAGCGAGGCAGTGAATAGGCTTCCTCTATGGTCTGTGCCTCAGTTATGCCTCCAAGTTCCTCCATGTGCCCCTGCCTTGACTTCCCTCCCTTCAGGACTCTAACTTGCAATCTAAATAAATTCTCTCATGCCCCAAGTGTTCTTTTGGTCAATGTCTTATTAAGATAAGAGAAAGCAAACCAGGACAGCATCATGCTGGGTATTGTTCTTAAAGCAAAAGTGCTCGATATATGGCCGTTATCTGTGCACTAAAAGCTAAATATATGTTTGTGTATAAACTTAGTCACTACTGCATTTTCATGGATATAACTTCACTTCTCCCAGGGAACATAATAAATCCAAAATAAATGCAAATGACAAATTTCCTAAGAAACACCAAATGGCCTGGGGGGGGGGGAATTGTGTTTAGTTGTATACTAATAAAAAATCATTTAGACTTGAATTCCATGAGGATTGTGCCACATTTTATGAGATATTTCAATTCAGAGTATAATGTAAACAGTAGGGATGAATTTTCTTTTTAAAAATTGTAATCAAAACTTTAAAAAGAATACAGCTGTAAAGCAGAATGAATCAGCATTCCTTCTGGCCTACTTCATGATCATAAAAATCCTGTTATGTAGCTAGCTCATTAGCCTGTAGTAGTCCAATGTTCAGCTCATTTTGCATGCTTTCTGAAATATTAACAGGGACTTTATTATTTATTCTATAAAAATAGGAATGTACATGCAACCTCTGTCCTGTTACCCATGTCCTTCCCACTCTGAGACCAAAGTCATGGTTGATTTTACAACTTCATCATCTCAAAGACAGAATGTCCTGAATTTGGGGGCTGGTCATTTGATTCCCATTATTTTAACAAGGGAGGATAATGTCCTGGAGAGCATAGGTTTTTAATGACCAATTCCTTGTGGAAACCTTATTATTGAAGAGTTATATCCTTACAAAGGTGGAGGAGAAGGTAAATGTAGATGGGATTCTGGCCTATACTTTAGAATGAACATTGTTATGCAGATTGTAAATGTACGAACAGGTCAAATGGGATTTCCTAACAACATCGTTAAAACACATTTTCTCTAATCTGTGTTTTCCAGCGATAGTGTTACATATATCAATACTGTGTTTTGTTGTTTTTGCCATTTATGTTTAATATTTTTCCTCTCACTTGTATAAATTGATTTTTTTTACCCAAGGTATTTGGCTAATAAATATAACAAAACTAGAATTGCACTAAAATTGATATGAAGGTATAATTTTAAGTCTTTAACTGCACTTCCAAAAGTTATGTTAATGTTGCTGAAATATAAATCAACGTTCATTTGAAAATAATTTGCTTTTTTGGAACAGAAGCCATGTTTTAATTTGGCACAGTCAAAAAGAAAGCATATTACTTGTTTTTGTATTATCTCATTCTTGCTTCCTTCTTTCTTCCTGCCATTCAATGAGCTCATGCATGGCAGATTTCCTCTTAAATTCAGTATTGAGTCACAAGCAGCTAATAATACTCAATGAATATCTTTAAATAATAGAGGAGGACCCTAATTGAGGATGGGAAAGGGAAAAGTCCAGTTAGGAAACTTCATGTATCTATGAGAAATGCCACTGAAGGTTCAACATATTTATTTGATGCTCTTAGGTGCTAGAACTAACTGAACTATATGATCTATATTTTCTTTAGCTTCCTGTGAGCTTTATGACTACAGTACAGATTTTGACATAACAGAAATGCATTAATTTTCTGCTTCTTTAGTTTTTTTGTTGCTATTATTGTTTTAATTGAGTATGGTTTGCTTTTGTATTAGAAATTACAAGGAGAGCAGTTTTTATTATTTTAAAACAGTTCAAAAGCAATATTGTTGGTCATTATGGATATTTATTATTCCTTTAAAGCATAGTGTTTATCATTTTGGTGCATTGAACATTAATACTGAAGTTATTTGGTAGTTTGATGATGCTATCTATACTTGGGAAACATGGATATTAAAACTCAGTATCAAAAATGCCTCTTTATTTAAGATGCTTCTTCTTGTAAATAATAAGAGACTTTGGGTAAATGCTTTAGACAGTAAAATAATTTTAGTCTTCAGTAAGATTGGTGAGTAGTTAGGTTTTGAGGCCAAATAGTTTGGTCTCTGACAGTATTTCTCTGATGTTCCCCTGGTTGTCTCTTTCTGACTTTGGGATTCCTTCCTGTGTTATTAAAATGGACAGTGATATTTTCAGGACTCCAAACATCACACCAACGTTTAAAACAGAGCACCAAGGACAGGACTTGTCTCAACTGCCAGACAAGAGCCCAAACACACTGACGTAAACTAAGTTCACATGCCCAATGTGAACTATCATCCTGACAGGACCACAACACAGAAGTGAGCTGAACGCCATGCTTTTTTTCTTTATCCTAGAGTTAGATATGGGACCTACCTCTCAAACACTGGTGAGCATCTAACAGTTATCGATTTATGAACTGACACAAAGAAAGCAGAGTAGTCAATTTGAGAAAATGTTCATTTTGGTTTATGTTTTCAGAGATGTTGACCCACAGCCATTGGCCCCATTGATTTGAGGCCTGAGGTAAGATATGCTTTGTAGTGGGAGTGTATGGAAGTAGTGGCTGGGTACATGGTGATTTGGTGGTAAAAAGAGCCAGGAGGGGACTGGGTTCCCAATACTTCCCACAAAGTTTTTCCTCAGTAACCTAGCTTCCCCCACAGAACCTCACCTCTAATGTTCCAGCATGCTGCAACGGTACCATGGCTGAGTTACATGGCTTTGGGAAACATTCTAGACTACAGCACCTCTGAACATGGAGATAACTCTAGCACCAACTCAATGTCTATTAAACCTCCTTAACCTATGATCTTGAGATGATATTTAATGAGGAAATTCAAAAGAAAAAGAGAAGTACAAACCAGGGATAAATAATGCAAGATTTCATGGAATTACAGCTCTTCAAAACTATCTTTGGACTTCTTTTCTCTATTGTGTATGATGAAGGACTTTGGCTGTGTTTGTGCTGGAGAGGTGCGTTGTCTTTAATTACTTGACTTTGTAGAAAGCCGCAGTGTGTCCCTTTAGAGTCCCCAAGGCCAAGTTTTCTCTGTATGGTCCCTGATGACTTCCTGCAGGCAGAGAAGGGGAGCATGTATTTCCAGAGATTCCTCCTGTAAGAATGTTGCATAGTAGCAAAGGACTTGAAGTTTTTCCATCTTCCCTTCCACCCACCAAACTTCTGAGAAGTGCCCCTGAGGAAAGTGAAAAGAGCCTATCCTGAACCCATGTTTGCTTTTTGCCTCTTCACATCAGATGTTCCTGAGATCTATGGCCGTTTAGAAACAAACTGTAGTTAATATTTAAATAAGGCCTGCCCTACTCTTAAGGAATAAGAAAGTAAGAATACAACCTCTGTTATTATTATTAAATGTAAACATACAGTTCTCATGATTACCCACTCTGTTACACATGTATGCATATGCACATACTCTGTCACGTGTGCAGACCTGTACTCAGACAGATACATGTGCTCCAAGTTACAAACATGCAAATGGACACATTTGTATGTCAAATATCTGTCCGTATTTACTGAGAGCCCCTGCGGAATTTCATTTTCTAAAAGTCATTACTATTCACAAGATACATGCAGATGCTAAAATTTCTCAGTGGCATAGGATTAATTGACCCTAGTATTAGACATCATTTTATTAGGTTGAGGGATATGAAATCGCTAATTTATAGTACAAAGAATAATCTAATATATGCAATTATGGCTCAATCTAGTTTCTGGGAACAGTGCTATTTAATACCCAGGGCATGCCCTAAGAATTCATTTAAATCTGGTTTTCATGGTTCTCTGGTCTCTTTCACTTAATAGGCACCTTCTCCCCACCTTTTCAGTCCTTGGCCTTCCAGAAACTTCTGTCTATTTGCATTTCTGCATTCTGAATGTTGCACCAATTTCTATGAATATTGTTTTCTCACTTTCCACAGGACTTGGAGAGAGGTTATAGAGATGGGTAGCCATGTAGAAGGCTCAATAAACTCACCTTTTCGCAAACAGTCCAACTCATCCTGAAAGGAATTCAATTTAACCAAAGTAAACACCATTTATTTTTTGAAATTAACTCGGATAATCAACACCAGCTGGCATTAATAACATTCCTTCAATTAAATTATGACTAAGAATTATGTTGACATGACCCACTGATGTTGTAATAGAATTTAGCAGGATAAATATTAGACTTCTATTCTATTACTGACATGGGTTCAGGGATAGAAATGAAATTCGTCAACAGTGACCCTGGCTTATTGTTCCTGTTCTTGCCCAGTTATTCTGAGAACACTGGTGTATTTGCAGGACATAAGCTTTCCTGAGCTTTGCTCCAAATGATTTATTTGTTGCACAACCATAGAACACCAGGCACTATCTTTGTTCTCCTGTGACCTCCTAATAGAAAGTCTTTAAAAAGAATTTCTTCTTCGAAACAGCCTTTCACCTTTAGTCAATCTTCATATCATTTCACCTTGACACAGAATTAAACTATCCTACTGTTCAGAAAGAACAAGGCCATTTAAAAAACTGCCTGACCATCTCTTTCCTTTCCTTTGTAAAATTCCAGTAAAATTTGCATATCATAAATATCACAATGTTAAAAAGTTACGAGTATTTATTTACCTCTCCTTCTCCCTCGTTTCTCTCCTTCACCTCCCTCTTTCACTCTTTCTCTCCTCCCCTCTCTCTTTCTTTGTGCACATACCTCATACAGCATACATATAGAATTCAGAGGACAATTTTCAGGGGTCAGTTCTCTCCTTCTACAGTGTGCATTCTAAGAATTGATCTCAGGTCCTAAAACTTGGCAACCAGCATCCTTACTCACGGTGCAGCCTCAGCATCTCCCCGTGTCAATATTTTATGGTGCTCTCTATGGTACTGTGTGTATCGTGGTCTTACATAACCACCACTGTTATCCAGCTCCAAAACATTAGCTCATTTTCTCTAGAAACTTCACAGAAATAAGCACCTTTTATTTGGTACTGAATTTTCCATGTGGATGGAGTCTGTTCCACACCTCTAAGTAAGGACAATGATGTCTATCTCAAGTGATTCCGTAATAATTTGTTTGTATAACAGATGCCCTCACAAATGCCATTGTATATAACAAATTTTAATATGTGTCAAGTATTACCAATAGTACAATTAAATTTCCCAATTGATAAGTTTTTTAAAATTGAATTGTTAAGATGGATTTGCTAGGAACTGGGAAGAGATACTTTTAAATGATTATTTAACTGGCATTAGGAAAATTGGGCACTTAATTGTAGGTTACTGATGAATAATTCCAAGAAAATAGATTTCTTTTGAATTTTGAATTTTGTTTGTTTGTTTGTTTATCTTTTCCTCCATATGGTTCAGCTAGCTGGATCACACTATGGTCTGTTAGGGTTTCACCAAAAGCACCAGAAAATTCCATGAATGTTTGAAATGGTGAACCTGTACTCCAACTGTGGTCAGATTATGCTTGGTAAACCTCTTCCTCTTGGGAAATGCATTTCCTCTCTCTTCTACCTAAACAGCAACACCTCTCCACCCAAGTGAGGCAGTTTCAGGACTTACAGAATCCACACAGTTCCTGTAACCATTCCTCAATTCTTTCTCAAGCAGTGCACCTTGAAAGCAAAGTACTTAAAGTTAGGTGTAGTTACATTGCTAAGTCCTTCTTAGCTCTCCCCACCATAGCCTTAGGTGTATGTCTTTATTGTCTCTAGCACCTCAGGTGCTTGAAGGGGAGGAGGAATCGTGTAATGTACAAATCACTGGGATTTTGCCTCTTTGTTGAAAAGTCCCCCTGGTAAAATTAGCACATATTTTCCTATCTGTCAACTCTTTTTGAGCATCTTTGAGGTAAAGGCCATGTTGTCTTTACCTAAATGGAAGGGGTGGAGGAAACAATATGGGAATAGATAATTAAGCAAATCACATTGATACATATAGCAGCGACGTGGGTGCCATAGGAAAACTGCAGCACAATGAGTGCATTTGAGAGATACTACTTACATTTAGCTGTTTTGAAGGAACTACCAATCCTCCTGATATCCTTATTTGTTAAAAATGTAAGCACTGTCTTGTAAAAAGTTCTGTCAGGGTTGGTTTGTCTTGTGCTGGCTTGTGTGTCTATAACAACCATCTACTCAACAGAGTTTATAATTACACCTTTAAACCACTCACAAGGGGAGGAGCTTTGTTTATCAGAGTTTCCCTGATCCTGCAAGCACAGGTGAGAATAGGCAACAAAGGAGAAAGGATTGTGACAGGTTACCAGCATCTAGGAAGGAGTTTGTTGGAGACATTAAGAGAGATGAGTTAGAATTAATTAGTCAGAAATAATTAAACAGTTAGAATTTGTTTAGAGTTTTCATTTTATGTATTCAAATATAACACTTATATATTCTATATTTAAGAAACTCAACATATCTTTGTCCTTGGTACCTGAATTCATTCATATTATGATTTGTGATTATTTACTTTTAAAATTTGATGGGTAGGAACATCTTTCTAGACCCAAAGATGGTGACCCTTGGCTATCTTCTTAGCATTGAGAACATAGCCCTGAATGTTCTTCAAAGAGGATCAAGAGTTCAAGACCAGCCAGAGTTACAAAATACTACCCTAAAAGAAGAAAACAAAGCTAAACATATTTTAAATGGCCTCATTTTAAATGATATGATGGAGAGATACTGTACTGCTCTTGTAGAGGACAGAGTTCAGTTCCCAGTACCCAAGTGGGATGGCTTACAATCATTTGTAACTCTACCTCCTGAAACTCTAATGCCCTCTTCTGTACATTTCTGATAGGTGCACTCATGTGTGCATACATACACATACACATACACACACACACACACACACACACACACATACGTATATACTCATGATAAAAAATAAAATTAATCTTAGAAAATAAAATGTTTTTATACAGTTTAAATTGTAGCAAGAGAGTGTGGTCTGTTTCATATATGAGGAGATATTTTTTTGTTTCTCTGAGCAATGGGGTCATTTTACCCATTTGCATATATTATATATTTGCAAAATAAAAAATCTGTATTTTATTATATTTTAATAGATTTTTAATATGTATAAGTTATCTAAATTACACGTTAGAAAACTATTAAGATAATGTCAATGTGAAATTCATTTAAATGACTTCAACGTAAAAGACTAAACAGATGCAAATATCACACCCAGGAAAATATAATATAAAAAAACATAATATTAATTTCTTTTTTAGTTTTAAAACATCTATATCATATGAAAATCAAACTACAAATATGAAGCAGATAATTATCAAGATAATTAAAGCCATGTTTGCAGACTAAAATAAGGTTGAGAGTGTCAGAGACTAGAAGAAGCAATGGATAATAGCGAATAACTTTTAAGAATAGTGAGTTGATGCCAGCTCAATATGAAGAGATAGGAAATAAAGTAAGGAAAGCTTTGATAATATCTTATTTATTATATTAGGCAGGGGTGTGCATACATGGTTTTACACTGTAAGTCATGCTGACTTGAAGCTTGTAATCTTTTCTCCACTTCCAGGGTCTTAAGAATGTACGCACATGGAATCCTACCCAGGCCTTGGCAATATTTTATTTTTTTTTAACAAAGGAAAGAGTATATATTGCTCTGTCGTGTTAGCTTAACTAACTGACTAGGTATCGAGTCTAATTAGATGTAGATATATGCAAGTGCTATGCTTATAACATACTAAATAGATTTTTGAGCACACTGTGTCCCTTTTGAAATGGATTGCCTGTTGGTAACAAGGCTTCAAATTGATAATTCATAGCTGCCAGTCTTTGTCCACCTATGGGGCCAAAAGTACAATTACACATGTTCCCAAATATTGAGCCCAGGACAAAATCCTGACTCTTTTATTAAGGATGCTTTTACACATACTTCATACTCTGAATTCTGTAACCCTCTAATTTAATGTATCATTAGGTGAAATTCATCTTGACAAACTACTCCAATAATCTCCCCATTGAACGTCATCAACAAGTCCAGGCTTTTCTCGTAGTTCATGCAGGGTGAACTTAGTTGGTTACCCTACACTAAAGTAATTTCTTCTGCATGGATTTATCTGGATTTTAAATAAAGTCCCAGTGTAACATTGTCATCAGAATGCCAGATCTTTTATGAATACTTCTTCAAATCTCAAAATGCCATTTCCTACTTTAGTAGCAATTTTAGAGTAATATCACTCCTCCTGGTTAGGTATGCTATTCTGGGCAGTCAGCTAAACTATCTCGTTTAGTCTTCACTTGAAAATAAAGGTGATAATATTTACCTTATCAGGGTTTTATGAAGACTATCAAAAAGTCAGCGACACTAGACACAAACTAATACTTGGGATTGTTCCTAGCTTTTCCTTTTTAATGACTTTACTGCCCACCACCCCTCCCCCACCTCCTCTCTGTGGCTTAACATTATGAACTCAGAAAAGAATTCAAGCAGATGGTAAAATGTCAACTGCCAAATCTTTTTCTGGATTTACAGGAGAACCAGAACAGCTCATGACTTTTGCAATAAAGGCTTTCCTCCTGGTTCTATGCCCCAACTACTGCAATGCATGTTAAATTAAAAAAGTGACCTACTTAAAAAAAACTAGGTCAGTTCAATTGCCATGATTCTTAGAGAAAAGAGAGAGGAAGAGTACTCAGTAAATATCCTTCCGTTCCCACATCTACTATTTTCCACAGGAAAGCTGTAGATGCAGTTGTACTTCTAGATCCTTGATCTTCATGACATTTGCAGCCCCTAACCTGGGTCTTTCCCATTAAGTTTCCTCTCCTGACATTGACCCTTGAGGCAGGAGGACTGTACCTAGTTCTGGTAACAACTGCAGTTGTAGCATAACTTAAATCTTTTACCAGAATGACCCATAAGCAAATAGGTTTAATAAGAGAGCAATCACCAGGGATGTGTCAGAGAAGTCTACAGCATAACTCTCAAAGGTATCACCTCAGATGAAATAACACCCTCACTCAGAGAAGGAGGCGAGGCTTGAGGTAGAAATTACAGGAACAAAATCAGTGAACAAAGAGAAATGGGTAAAGTTCATTGCACATATTTTACTTAGTGTCTTCTCCACTGCTTGTGGAATCTAGTCAGAGTTATCCTAGGAGGGAGGGAGGGAGGGAGAGAGAGAGAGAGAGAGGAAAGGAGAGAGAGAGAGAATTTCTGTCTACAGTTTTCCCTATATCAGGTCAAAGTAATGCTTGGATATAAAAGGGCACATTTTGAGATATAACTTGTCTGCATTTTCCTCATATTTCAGGCCAGCATATTCTATCCTCTTACATAGTCAGAACTTAGATATTATTGGTATTACTAAAATCATCTCTTCCTTTATTCTAAGTGCTCACGCAGCATGCATTTTCACCATTTAACAACCAGTCAACTCAGGCACAGGGTTAAAGACAACTGTGTGACTTCTACGGATATCTAGTATGTCCAGAGGATAGCAGAGCATCAGAGATGACACCTTCTTTGGGTGTAAGAGATTGAGGAGGAGCGACAAGGAAAGGTCAAATGTTGGATTCTGAAGCTGCTCCCTTACACCTGAATGAATGTTATTCAAAGGATGTTTTGTGATAAAGTGTATATCCACATACATCGTTAATATTTGTTCTAAAATTTAGTATGTTTCATGGGTGAAAGTGTTCTGTAGAGCTCTCAAAAGGGGTTGTTGATGAATTTAATAAGAAACTTCTCTACATTTTGCATCCATATATAGTCAAGTGACTTTAGAGACTTTAGAGACTTTCCTCCTAAGAATGAGCCTGTATAAATGTTTGTATGGTAGTCATTAGGTACATCTTGGCTATCATGCATCTATAGGAATTTATCAAATATCTTTATAGAAAATGCATAGTTTCCTGGAACTACTTTAGATTAAATCCTTTGCCAGGTTTGGGCACATCAACCATCCGGATTCCTCTATGTGTCCCAGTGATCCACTTACAGCCATGAGTAATGGGGGAAAGTTAAAAAGACATTTAATCTATATGGCCAGAGTGGCACGTAAAGTGATAAGGGACTCTGGGGAGCTCTCGGGTCCATCTTCAGAGCCTTGGCTTAAGATCTGTGCTTAAATGGAGGGATAAGTGGGGCAAGAGGCCATGGACAGAATGAGGTTGGAGTGCTTATCCAAGTACAGCTTCTGCAAGGAATTGTAAAGGTCTGGTCCTCACAGATCTCTCCTGGAGGGATCAGAGGGATTCTAGGGTCATGATGCCAGCATCTGTTATACACCTGCAGTCATCGGAAATTACCCTTTCTTAGGATGCTCTATCCTGAAGAATCACCATTCTTTGAGGGTAGTTTCTTGTTATTAAAATGCTTCTTGATCAGTTCTTTTCTTCCAGAATGAATTCTGGGAAATACAACTCAGGAGGAATGTTAAGAAAGGAAAAGGAGAGGCATTGAAGAGAAAATAGGATTAGTTAGGCTAGTGGGCAGGCACCGTCCCTTATTGTGAATGATGTATATATATCAGTACTAGTGGAGTTGTTTAATGTAAAGAACCAACTAACTTAGGGCTGGGGAAATGGCTCAGTGCGTAAAACACTACCCTTGCAAACATGAAGTCTTTGAGCTTAATTCTCCGGTGCCCATGTAAAATGCTGGTAGACACAGTAGCCTCCTGGCTAACTAGACCAATGAGAATTACCAAGCTGCAGGTTTATCAGGAGACTCTGCCTCGATAAATAAATTGGAAGCAAAAGAGGAAAATGTACGGCTTCAACCTCAGGGCTCCACAAGCAAGTGTATACACATGCATGTACACCACAAAGGTACTCATACAAAGTAAATGAATGTCTTTTAAAAAATCTAAAATGGAAAGCATTGCCAAATTAATCAAATGTAAGATAGCAATGTCCCTTTTGGGTTTGTTTGTTTGTTTGTTTTTTAATAAAAAATAACAAGTAAGTGATCCATTGCTAATTGGATCATAAACTGAGATGTGCACAGAGAAATATAATTCATGTAGCAGATGCTGAGGATGTTGACAGGTTCATGAGAATATGGTGCTGAGAGTGTTTCTTGACAGAACAAGTCATTTGCAGGAGGCAAGGTAATGAATGGATAGCCGACACCTGAGAAAACAGGTGCTTTGTGTTTGTGTTGTATTCATTTGCCATGACCGTGGCAGGCTGTGCCACACTGAAGAAAGGACAGGGTAATTTGGGCTCATGGTTTCCGAGGTGTCTGGATGCAGTGTGCTTGCACCTGTAACGTGGAAAAAGAATAGTGGAAACATGGAGAGGATGGAGAGAAGGTTTTCACTACATTGTATCCAGCAAAGGGAGAAGGGTGGGTAGGTGGTAGAGGAGGAGAAAGAGGATAAGAAAAAGGAGGAGGAAAGAGAGAAGGAGAATGTGAATGCCTAGAGACAAGAAACCATTGAAAGGTTCCAGCAATCACTTATGTGTTCTTGTGTCTTCACAGTTCATTCAACTATGAGTTCATCAACAGACTAACCCCATGATGAGGGTAGCCATCTTCAGGGTCCAGTCACTACCTAACAGCCCGTTACTTAGAAAACACTGCAGATTATAGCCCTAATACTTGTGTGTGAAGTTTGCCCTTCAGTCTTACCTAGACTTTTTGATGACAACTTAAACTGCCAAGTGTTTTATAGAAGCCTATCAATTTTTGTTCCTCTATAAAATATGACATATGTTTCATCCAAAGGCCAACCCAATATTTATGCAAAGACCCTTCACACTTACCTGCTGTCTGCATCAAGAGCAAAGTAGAGAGTTTGCTTACTCTGGGCTGGCTCTCCAGGAGAAACAGTCAAAGGGTATGTCATGGAGCCTAATTGGTCTTCCAGACTGCTTCAGCCTTTAACTACACTGAAGGAAAGCGAGAGATACTAATATTTATGATGCTGAGTTTAAATGAGACATTTCATTAGAACAGGAGGCAAGGAGAGGTCAATGCTAAGAAAGAGAAAACATAGATGGGAATACTTTCTATGTAGTGTTTGAACATAAATAATTTAGGGATGTGTGTGTGTGTGTTGTATGTATAAGTTCATATGAACACATGTGGAAGGTATGCATGCATCTCTCTCTCTTTCTCTCTCTCCCTCACTTTCTGCATGTGTATGCACGTGTTTCTCTCTCTCTCTGTGTATATATATATATATAAACATATATATATATATATATGTTTCTCTCTGTCTCTCTCTCTCAGGAGAGGTCAACATCAGGGTAGAGGTTAACATTCATGTTTTTCTCTATTATTCCTCATTTTATTTTTGAGACAGGATCTCATTGATCTGGCTGATCTGGCTGACGGATTACCTCGGGCGATGGGCCTGTTTTCCTGTCCAGTGCTAGGGATACAAGATGTTCGTCTTTATGGTAGGCTTTCACAAGGGTGCTGAAGATCAGGCCCCTATGCTTGTACAACAGGCCCCTTACTAGGCGAGCCATCTTCCCTGCTCTGAATACCAAAATGTTATCAGGTTTCTATTTGTGTGAATGTATATGCATTTAGATGATATATGACATACACATATTTGCCATTAGGTATTTGAATTTTTTACAGGAATGAGCTATTCACTATCAGTGGTGGTTTTTTGGCCCAGTACACAGTCCTGGATTGTGCAGCCCTCCTTTAAAGCCAGTCATATATACACGTGCTCTTCATTGGTCCCCCCTCCCATGTCACTCCTGGTTCTTGGGTATGGGTTTTGGGGAGGGGTCCTGCCTGCACTATTCATTCTAGGAAAGAGGAGCTTTCTTCGAGAGTCATCTTGTCAACCTCAGGAAATTCCCTCCTTTGAGTAATTGCCACTATCCATCTGTCAGTAGGCTTTGCATTTCCTTCCCAGCACTTGGCCCTCACACATTACCTTTGCATTACTCCAGTTCTGTCACACAGCCACTGTCTTACGCTGGGCAGTGTAACTCAGCCTGTTGTCTTTGTTTCTGATACTCTCAGTGGGACTTTCTGCTTCATCTGGCTGCAGATATTTGAGCACACAGAAAAGGAGCATATGACACTTAAAACCCCCAGTGTAAACAATGTCAAATCACAGTGAATTACCAGTGAAACTCTGCCACAAGCATTGATACAAACCAAAGCACCCTTGCCTTACAACTTTACGCAGATATTTACAGCCTAAAAGTGATCATTGATGGCGTATAATGAAGTCTCCTGAGAGATTGTATAAGGCATAGAAACGGACTCCTTTCCTGGTTCTAAAATTACTCAAGTTGAAGTTGCTCTTATATGTATATGAGAGCCTAGAAAGATGCTCAATGGCAAGGAGCACTTGTTACTCTTCCAGAGGATGTAAAAATTTGGTTCCCAACACCCATATCAGGCAGCTGGTAACTGCCTGTAATGCCAACTCCAGGGAGTGTGATATCTCCACTGCCCTCCTTGAACATTGCAATCATGAGATATGCACTCAGACACAAAAACACAAGTAATAACTTTCCAAAAATACATATTCAGGATGTGAACCACAACTTCTCTACAGATGTACTTGCTTTAAAAAAAAAATCATCCACATCTATTTAGATTGACAAACTTTTTTTCATTTCACAGACTCCTTCTTTAGTTCATATTAATGTACACACATAATCTATCTCAGTCTCACATGTACATTCTGTGTCCTATACATTGAGTTTAATTAATTATAACCATTTATAGGTAGCACAGAATATTTAGAGTGTTAGTCACTGTATAAGATTTCCACAGTAAATTATTGCAACTCCATATTTTGGATTATTCCTGGCTGGTCTAAAATAATACCATTTTTTTCTGATCAAACAATTCCAAGTACTGTATTTGTTGGGAGGAATTGTTTGTGCATTTTTAAAATACTTGATTGACATGCAATTATATCTATATTAGCACATGAGTGGGGTCCGATGTGCTCCTTCAGTGCTGCACAGAGCCTACTCCACGCAGTAACCCCATTCTCAAAGCATCACTGTTCTGCACCCAAGCCAATTGGTTGCTTTTTTTTTCAGCTTCTTTCTATGAGGCAGATGGTGGTTCTTGTCCTCTACATCTTTCTTTTCTTAAAGGAGCTTGAAAGGTGACAGTATTTTGATATGAAATATGACAGCCATAGATTTTTGTAATTTTCTCTTATTCGTGTGATCCCCCCTTGATTAAAATAGCATAGGCAGATTTTCCCCCATACTGGTACCCCAAGAGGCCATAGAAGAAAACTTCATGGCAGGTCATGGATGTTTGCACATTGTGTTCTGTCTTAGTCCACTGTAGTACTGTACAATGTTACCCTATATATAGTTGTAATGAAGAAGAATTATAAAGAGGAGCATTCTAACAATGTGTGGTTACAACAGTTCCTGAGAAGTGCTGTCTGATGTGTTTCTCACCTGTACTGCTACCTGAGTTCAAGAAATTAGTTTCTGGAGCTGGAGAGAAAGTCCAGCAATAAGAACATTGGATGTACTTGCAGAGAACCTATCTTTGGTTCTCAGCATTCACATGGCAATTCATAACCTCACATACCTCCAGGGGATCCAGTACCTTCTTTGGCCCTCCATGGACACTATGTATTCTGTCATGCACACAGTATATATAGGTACATGCAGGCAAAACACTCATACACATAATAAACAAATACATTCATAAATAAATATACAAATAATGTTAGGATTTTTTTCCAAGGAGATTGTGGTAATATTATGTTACCCTCATATAATATGAAGTACAGGCAGAAAAATATTTAATGTTTTCTTAATACTCTTCAATCAGAGTATTCTGGGACAAGCTTATTTAAAAACCTAAAAAAAAAAAAAACCCTGAGAATACCAATGTATGTCTGCAATGGCATATTTAGTTTTTTAATCTGCCACACATTTTTTTTTATTTTACACAATGCTAATTTGTCACATGTTTGCTCTGTGCAGGTGCTGGGGATATATGGATTAATGCAAAGGTTATGACTTTTTCGAGTTATTGAGCAGGAAAATGACCTTTGGCAGCTTACTCTCAAATGATATTTGTACTGAAGATTTCATTGCAAGGCATGGCTGTTTTCGTGCTATGTTGTCTTAGTCCGTCGAACTACTATAAAATGTTACCCTATGTCCAGTAGTTTTAAGTCATAGATATTTATTTCTCTTCATTCTGGAGGCCAGAAGTATAGGATCAAGTATGTAGACATCTGAAAAGGGCTGGGTCTCTATTTCTGGGATTGTAATTTGTTGATAATTCCCTCAGGGAAAAATGATGTGTTCCCACAATCTGGAAAGCTCTATCTTGTTCTCCCAATCTTCTTATATGTTGCTTTGCCACCTACAAAATTGAACTCTTACTGCTTTATATAAACATGCTTCTCAATACTGTTAAACTGTAAAACAAGTTTCAACATGAATTTTGAAGATGATGTTATTGAATGGTAACAAATTCCTTAAGAAAAACAAAAGAAAGTCTTTAAACCATCAGATATTTCTGGGAAATTTCTGTTTTGATACAGAATCCAGGACAGATTTCCATGTGCTTGGACCAGGAGCTAGAGAAGTAGAAATACATATTTTTTTAAATATTGAGAATCAAAGAAATGATCCCTTAGGAGAAATAAATGCTGATCCTCCCTGTGAAAGATCTGCAGAAATTTCCCCACCAAATGTGTGCTTGGGAAACCTTGAAATCTGAGTTCTGAAGAAGTGTCTATCTGCCAACTCTAAGGCTGAGGAGTGCACAAAGGGAACTACTTAGGATTTGGCATTCCTCAGTCTTCATTCAAATGACACAGTCATCTGATGAACTGACCTGAGTCATCAAAAAATAAAACTGAAAAAAGAGAACAATCCTTGCAGTTTGCATAAACCCAAGAGTACTTACTCTCCAAAATGTAAAAATTTTTGTTGTTTATTTATTTATTTATTACTTCAAGGTACATCTCCATCACAGTCCCCTCTCTCCACCCCTCCCAGCCCAACCCTCCCACCCTCTCCCACTTCTCCCACCTATCCTACTCCTCCTGAGTGGGTTGCCCCTACATATCAGCCCCCCTCAATTCAACAGTCATATGAGTGTTAAGAGCTTCCTCTTGCACTGGGACCTATATGGCAAGTCCATTAGGGCAAAGTGCCTCACTAACAGGTAATAAGGTCTATGTTCCTGTTCCTTTTGGTGTGTTGGTTGTAAGATAGTTATCCTATACTACATGGTTAAAATACAATTATAAGTGAATATATACCATGTTCATCTATCTGAGTCTGGGTTTGCTCACTCAGGATGAGCTTTTCTAGTTCCATCCATTTGGCTGCAAATGCATGCATTGTTTCTGGTGGTAAATTGCAGGATTTCATTGTTTCTGATGATAAAAAAAAAACCCACAGTTTTTTTTTTTTTTTAATCCATTCTTTGGTTGAGGGACATCTGGGTTGTTTCCAGTTTCTAGCTATTGCAAATAAAGCTGGTATGAACATAAATGAAGAGGTGTCCTTGTGGATTGGTGAGGAATCATTTGGATGTATACCCAGAAGTGGTATGGCTGGGTCTTGAGGTAGAGCAATTCCAAGTTCTCTAAGATATCGCCAGATTGATTTCCATAGTGGTTGTACAAGTTTGACTCCTACCAGCAATGGAAGAGAGTTCCCATTTCTCCACACCCTCGCCAGCATGTGCTGTCATTTGAGTTTTTGATCTTAGCCATTCTGACAGGTGTGAGATGGAATCTCAGGGTAGTCTTGAGTTGCATTTCTCTGATGATTAAGGATGTTGAGCATTTCTTCAAATGTCTCGGCCATTAGAGATTCCTCCTTTGTGAATTCTCAGTTTAGCTCTGCTTCCCATTTTTTGATTAGATTATTTGATTTCTTGGTGTTTAATTTCTTGAGTTCTTTATAAATTATGGATATTAGCCTGTCAGATGTGGGGTTGGTAAAGATCTTTTCCTAGTCTGTAGGTTGCCATTTTGTTTGAATGACAGTGTCCTTTGCCTTACAGAAATTTTCCAGTTTCATGAGGTCCCATTTATTGATCGTTGCTCTTAGAGCCTGAGCTATTGGTGTTCTGTTCAGGAAGCTGTCACCTGTGCCAATGAGTTCAAGGCTTTTCCCCACTTTGTCTTCTATTAAATTTAGTGTATTGGGCTTTATATTCAAGTCTTTGATCCACTTGGACTTAAGTTTTGTGCAAGGTGATAAGTATGTGTCAATTTGAATTCCTTTACATGTCTACATCCAGTTAGACCAGGACCATTTGTTGAAGATGCTGTCCTTTTTCCACTGTACTGTTTTTGCTTCTTCCAGAGTGTTAAAAGCTATATTGTTTGAAGTATTCATGAGAGATCAGTTGTAACTCTGTGGAATGGTTAGTCCTAGACAGAGCAATGCTCTGGAAACTGTGATGACTATATAGTTATTCTTTCAAAGGTTACAATATTCCAAGCACCATTCCTGAATTCTAGTGAATTATTAAATATTAAATACTGAGTATGAAGTAAACAAACCATCAATGTTCTATGAGACAATATCAGGTTGACTTATACCCAACAGGGGGCACACAAAACTCCATGACACAATGGCCATACACTTTCCAAATGAGATGAATAACTTCACACCTATGTGATCAAGACACTCCACATTTCATTGCTCATTAAATCACTCCAAACTAAGCATAACAGCAAAATTTAAAAACCACATCAATAAAGCAGCAAAGGCAAGTGACAGTCGACGTTACATCTAAAGCTATTCTAGTTAAAGACAGAGGAGCATCTGTAAATCCAGAGGCAAACACACAATGTCAGTTAATAGACTTTGCCCTGTAAACATTCAGAAGTGAAGGTGCAGAGAAATTTTCATATTGTCAACAAGTGTAAGCCCAGCTCTAAACACTAAAATAATGTTAAAATACCTTCAGTAGGAGCTACAGAGATGGTTCAGTACGTAAGAGTGTTTTCTGCTTGCTCTTCCAGAGGGCCCAGTTTGGTTCTGGTACCTATACCAGGTGGATTCCAAATATCTGTACCTACAGTTCCCAGGGATCTGATGGTCACATGTGGCCTCTAACTGCATTTCTACACACGTGTCAGTCACACATGTCAGATAGACATGAATAAAAAATAAAAGTAAATCTTTTAAAAAATGCCTCAAGCTGTATGAAGGAAACAGTAGCTGAAAATGCAGATCAGTAGAGAGAAATGGAAAACAGCGGAAATGTTAAACAGAGGTGGGGTCTGTTTTATTTTTATTGTCATTTTTTAAACTATCTTCAACTGACAGTTGACTCTTTAAATGCAAATAATAAAAAGATTGAATTGTATTAATAGCATACATTGTGATGCTGCATATAAAAGAATATGAAAAAGCTTTTGGGACAAAGTTGCAAGTACAATCTTGTAATGTCCTCGTACTGTACTAATGCGTCAAACAGTGAGTTAATACCTAAAAGCTGTATGTGATGGAAGTAGCATGTATAGTGAAAACTGTAAAGCAATAATTGTAGAATGTGTTCTAGATGGTGGAATCATGAAAAATATTATGTTATACAAATACAGAAAGACAGAGAATAAATGCAAGTTTACATTTCTTAGAAAAACCACATGAATAATTATAAAAGGCACCCAATTAAGAAAGAAATAATAACATTAAAAAAAGCATGATGAAATACATGTTCCCTAAGAGAAATTCATTTAAAAAGATAGAATAGGTTATAACAACATATGAAAACTTTATACTTTGTTAACTTAGATCTAAGAATCCTGAGCTAATTTATTAATATAACAGTAGGTGAATAATATTAGTAGCAATTCAGATTAGTTTTGTAGTGACAAAAGAGATGAATCCGCTGAGCTCACAGCAATTGACAACTGTGTAAGTGTTCTAAAAAAGAGTTTAAATAGTGAAGAGCTACAAGGAGCTAGTGAGTTGGCAATTAGCATAGAGTTAATTTGTTCCTTTTCATCAATGACAGCTGTAAAAGACAGACAAAAGGAGCTGGTAGAAATGGTAACTTATATCAGAATGCAACAGCTTAATCAAAACAATCACACATGTATCTTCCATGCCATTCACACAAAGGTATGTGTTAAAAGCTGAATCATGTCTCTTTGTATTGTAGATAGTGGACAACTAAACTGCTGGGTCATCAGAATGTGACTGTACCTTGGGACAGGGGTTGTGAAGTGATAGTAAGTTAAAATGAGGCTATTTTCAGGAGACCTCTTTAAATTTGACTCGTGTCCTTATTAGGAGACTTGACACATAAAGTTTTCCAGGTTTATATTTAAAAGGAGGTCTATGAAGAGAAAACCATTGGTAAAGTAAATGGACAGAACTCAGGTGAAATAATCCTGATAATTTTTGTGTGGTGTTCTCCTATAAGCACTAATATACCTTAGGCAAGAGCATTCAGAGTTGTATGTTAATAACAAGCAAATGAACAACTTAATATCCATCATCAAGGAAATAGAAATCACATTGTGGTAGGGCTGGCCAGTGGAGACTCTACTTGGTACATAAGCCCAAGGACCTGAGTGTGATCCAAGGACCCCACAAGAAGGTTAAGAGAGAACTGTTCCACATACATGTACTCTAACTTCCATGGTTCATACCCCACCACATAAATTCATATATACACAGTAATACAAAGGTGAAATTTCTCTTAAATGAAGCTGTATCTATACAAATATACAAGTATATATTAATTTCAAAAGAATTTGTGAGGCCAGAGGGATATACATTGTCTAATTTCATTAGAAGACACATATAAAAAGTCAAGAATTGCATAGAGGCACATGGTTGTTGCTTAGAGAATTAGGTGGTTTGGGGGGTGTAAATGATTAAGAAGGAAGACAAGGGGAGGAATTTGTGTGTTACCTTGCTGTGGTTTGACTGAGTTCAGTCATCAGAGACTTAATTGCCCAATGTGGCAATCTTGCAGGTGCAGAGACTAATGAAATGGGGTATGGATATAAGGGAGAGTCTAGTGGAATGGAGAGTGGGCATTCAGAGCCTAGTGAGATGGAGGAGGGTGGACAGAGCCATATGGGTGAGGAGATGGGTGGCAGAGATCTCTTGAATGGACTGTGACTTTCTGGGCATCTGGGAGGTCACCACTTTTTCCTTATGACTCTGCCTACTTATCCCCAATGATTTATCAAGAGTTGGTGCTGGGTAAGGCCCTGTCTAGTTGTCTTAAACTAAGATCAACACCCACCCCCCCAATAATGAACAAACAAAATAACCCCTTCCTCCATAAATGTTACAACAGAAAACCACAGGTCTTGGATCCCAATATTTAGAATGCAGAGACACACACATAGGATTTGGAAGGACCTAAGTTTAAAAGCTACTTACAAAAGGCCCACACAACACAAACAAATTGTCCTTCGAGACCTCAAAATATATACACTAAAGCTGGTTTAGCTCCAAAATAACAAAATAATTTCTTCTTTAAACCAGATTGAAAGATAACACTTTATATATTGTCAAAAACCAAATTTGCTTCAGGAGAAATATTACCTACCCCCCCCCAAAAAAAAGAGGGCGATTGTCCCTGAGTGAGGAATAGGGCAGGGCTCTGTTCTAATCATTTCAGGAGAATCAAAGCATCCATTCAAGGAACCCAGGGACAACTGGACAACGGAAACCTCAGCAGAAATCAGAATCAGACACCAAAAGAAGACGAGTGACCCAGATGATTCAGCCTGACAGACTCCCTCAATAGATGTCTCCATCAAAAGCCTACAACCACAACAACTCAATATCGCTAAGACCGTTCAGCTCTACACAATGCCCCAGCCAGAACCTCAGTAAAGCCTGGAAGTTCAGCTTCTGCCTAGAATTAAGGCATAAATGTATCAAGAACTACCATTAAAGAATATGTAATTTGTTTTGTGTGAATTAAGGTTTAATGAAACTTTAAAAATATGAATCAATTAGTATTGCCTATTCTTTCTGAGTTTTCATTCATTTAGCTTACAGCCATTCTTTTCTCCTGCATTTTCTAGTTCAAAATAGTGATATTTCATTTATTGAATAAACCAGGTATTCCATTTGACCTGCGTTTTGAACTCAGAAAAATAAATGAATGAATAATAGAGCATAAATAGTTTGGTAATTGCTGTTGATTGTGTTCTTTTATAATATGCTGCATGACTATTGAGATAAATTTGTTTTTTATTGATTTCATTTTACCATTTCGTGTGTGAGTACGAGCAAACATGCACATATCCTCAATTTCCAGCAGTTCTATGTAAGTTTCTGACACCTCAGTGATGAGAAAGTGACACATATTCAGAGGAAACTACACCATAAACTTTAAATTTAAAGCTTTTTCAGGCTAGTGACAGAAGCTGTGATAATAACTGTCAAGGATGGCTGAGACAGAGCCACAGACCCTCATCAGCCACCAGTCATGAGCAAAAACAGCCAACACTGCAGCAGAGTGTTGTGAAGCTAAGGGTCAGGAGGTTAGATGTGGTAAATGCATATTTACATGACATTTCAATTTACAAGAGAGTTATCCAGAGGCAACCTGTCTGTAAATTGAGAAACCTCAGAGTGTATATATTATATATATGCACACTTAATATGTATATAACAATCATATATTTAATAATTTGATGTCACTCTTGAAACATCACACACACACACATGCACATACAAGATGCATGTATACAGCTTACATATTTACATATGTACAGACAGGTAGTCATGTTAACATTTTTGTCATTCTTTGAATGAATAGCTAATAAACACAAATTCATATTAGTCTATTTTTAGTGTAGATTCATGGGAAAGTTTATTTTTCATTATGATATGTAAAATGCAAATTTTTTTCTATGTTAGCCCTTCCTCTGAATAATGACATGGGGAACATTTATGATTATTAAAACTTCAGGAACTTTAGCTGGGCAGATACTCAGTTATTCTCACACTGACTTGACCTACTACCCACCACATGGCCCAACAATCTTAGACTTGCTCTGAAACCTGCTTCTTCATCTGTGTTCTGATGACAATTTCCCCTCTCTCTGATCCCTCTGGGACCCCTTCTTTGGCCCAGAAGTCCCATCTCCTAATCCTGTGTCAGCTTGTTAGCCATCAGATTTTCATTAAAGCCAATGAAAAGGTGTTGGAGAAGAATGTTTACAAAGCATTGAGACAGAAGATGTTGCATAAAAATTACAATGTCAAAATCCATTCTAAATCAGATCTGCAACTGCACAGAACTCAGCATTTGAATATACAAGGATAATCTTTACAGAGTATACAAAAGCATTATCCCAACATCTCCCCGTTAGTCCAATAAAAGGCTCTTCCTCTTACATTAATAAACTGTATACAATAAGAACAATTATGAAAACTATATGATGTTTTAAAAGTTATTTTAATTATTTCGAACTAAACAAACCTTTAAGTGTATATATTTTGAGATCTCAAAGAACAATTCACTTTGAATTTCAGCATGCCTTTTGTGAGTAGCTTTTAGACTTAAATCATTCCAAATCCTATGTGCCTGTCTCTGCATTCTAAGTATTAGGATCAAAGGCATGTGCTTTCCAATTGACAGGATTGAAGATGTGCTCCACCACCCTGGATCGAAGTTTTTCTCTATTTAGAGATTGCTTTGTGTTAGGCTGACCTTGAACTCACAGATCCGCAGGTTTCTGTCTCTAGTTCATTGGGATTAAGGGTGTATCCCTCTCAAATGATGGGATTAAGGGTGTGAATCATCACCACTCTGTTCCTTGTAACTCTTGAATTTACAAGACAACTAACTCTATAGTGATCCTCCTGTATCTGCTGCTGGTGTTAGGCATGGGCTAACACCACGCTTCTCATGTATTTCACCTTAGCTCCAAATTTTTTCGACTCTTGGAGGTTTAGAAAACCAGGTTGAACTGTGGTAACCTTTAATTTATATATAGCATTTTAATCCTCTTACCTGCTTTTTAATGCCAAACCACGAAAATATCCTTTATATCTACAAAAAAAAAAAACAACAACAAAAACAAAAACTTTTAAGCTGCTATCAAGTGTGTGTGCACTATGTGGCAACCTGCAGACTAACATTCCAATCTGAAATTAAGGCCATTTTTCCTTTCATGCCAGTAAGGAAAGTATACCTTTGGTAAAGATAATACATTTTATATTGTCAAAAAACTGAAGTTGCTCCAGGAAAAATATTACTCCCCCCCCCAAAAAAAAATAGTGTCCCAGAGTTAGGATTAGGGCAGAGCTCTGTTCTTATCTTTCCAGGAGATTAAAAGCAACCATCTAAGGGATCCAGGGACAACTTGATAACTGAAACCTCAGAAGAAAACAGATCCCACACCAAAGAAGACAAGTAGCCCAGATGATTGAGCCTTACAGACTTCCTTAATAGCCATTTCCTCAAAAGTCTACAATCACAACAACTCAAAATGGCTAAGATTGTTCAGCCCCACAGACTGTTCCAGTAGTAAAACCCTAAAGTTCAGCTTCTGTCTACAAACTTCTTAGGGTATTTAAATAGCTGAGCACAAAAGGACTGAACATCAAATGATTCTATTAACAGGCTTAACCCTTTTTCCATTCTTATTTGGGCCCCAAACAGGTTTACTATGTCCCATATCAGCAAGAAGTCATTTTAAGAGAGCAATGTCCCATCTCCAGAAGGTGGGGTGGGTGATTTTTCTCCCTTTGGTCATTAGATGGGTTATAGATACTCCTTGTTATTTAGGGGGAGAGATTACAAACTCTTAAATGGTCTTGTTAAATAGGTTTTGGAGGTTAGACCCAGGGATTTCTCTTTTTATTTTCTGTATTCTTATTTCTTTCCTATGTAGGGGTGAAAAGACTTGAGAAAATAATGGGATATAGACATAATATAGGAATGATAAAGAAAAAGTACAGATTATTGAATATGCTCTTATATCATTGTATATTGATACAAAATTAAGATTATATTTGGCCACATTGGCATTGATCTTTGTACATTGATACAAAATTAAGATTAGCTCTTTTTAAGGTATTTTACCTAGATAATGCTTAAAAATGAAATGTGAAGTTTTGGCCTTTTTTTTTAAACAACAAGCTTGTAATATTGTTAATTATTAAACACATGGTGTTGGTTAAATGCTAGGCAAGTGCTAAACCTCTGATCTTCTACCCTCAGTCCTTCTTTTTTCATTTTTTAAAATAATTTATTTTTTATTTCTTCAAGTTACATCTCAATCACAATCCTCTCCCTACTCCCTGCTCCAGTCCCACCCTTCCCCCCTCCTCCCCCTCAATGCCCCATCCTCTAACCTTTTTTTTTTTTTTTTTAGTTTAAGGTATTTCTTTTTCCCCACAACAGCTCTCCCTTTCAGTCCAACAAATGGTTCTTTCTCTTATACCTATAAATACAATACAAAACAACAGAAATAAATAGGCCACAATTATGAGAGTTATATGGCTTATCATATACTCCCAATGTCCAGCCCATATGTATTTGGCACCTGACTTAAACATTCTACATTCTAACCATCTCCATGAGTTTAAAGTTCTATATCTAACTCAGCTTTCATACTAACTTGCCTCACAATTTTAAAAATATCTTCTAAGTTCCAGAACACCCTCTTGATTCTTAAACAACTCAAAATTTAACTATAAGACTCTAGCAATCTATTCTTCAACCACCTCAGAGATCTGAGAGGGATAAAAATATCTGATTATATAGGAAGTGCAGGGCATGCAGCTTCCAAAACTAAGAAATGACATACCAGTGGCTGCCTGGACAGTTCCCATTTTCTCTCCATACATTACAACAACAATCTTCAGCCGTTTGGCCCCATTTCTCTGACAGACATTGATTGTAGAGCAGGAATTATGAAGAATTTACCTACCCTGTTTTGGCAGAGCTAGGCTGTCGACTTACCTGCTTACAAATTTTGTACAATTTGGACAGCAGTCTATCTACAGTTGAAGTAAGGGGTTTTTCTTGCCAAGAGAATGGCTTACCACCAATTCAACCATCTCCCACTGGAGATTCTTCTATGCTCATCTTCTACTTGGAGTAGAATAGGGGGTACTGTCAGGAGCTGACATGTCTGGATATAAAAAAATCTTAAGTTAAGAAAACATCTTTGGATGCCATATTCTGCAGATCTCTTGAGGTTTTTGAAGATGCCCTATCTATCTCTTATATTTAGATAAGCAAATGTTGCTTGTCTCTGAGCAACTTGATTTCTGAGTAGCTTAGAAAATAACTGTGATAGATTGTCATAGTAACTAACAAAATGACCCACTTGCATGGCTATTAGTTTCCATTTCTTAATTAATTATCCTAAACAGTTTATGACAGTTGGTAACAAGAGGCCAAAACTTTACATTTCATTTTTAAGCATTACTAGGTACAATACCTTTAAGAAGCATTACCCTTAATTTTGTATCGATATACAAAGATCAATACCAATGTGGCCAAATATAATCTTTGTCGCGTCCCCCCTTGTCCAGCAAGGAATGACGCAACTCGCAAAAGCTCTTCTCCTGCAGTTTATTCAGGTCCCTTGAAAACAGTCTTCCGAAAAGGGCCGGGCAGACCCAACCCACAGGCTAAATACTAAATGAACAGCCAATCAAGTAAAGCCAAGTGGTGCTATCTTAGAGGCCCACGTATGCGGAAGCAAGCCAGATCAGCGGTCTTAACCAAATATGGACTTGTTTATCATCGAGAGCGCTCACCGTCGGGCTGGTGGAAGGCGGAGACCAGCGCCATTTTTAAGGCGCGGCATGTCGCAGCTCTCTACAGTTCCTCCTTTTTTTTTTTTTTTTTTCTAAAGTTCCTCCTTTTTTTTTTTTTTTTTCTAAAGTTGGTAGAAGTCCCTGGAAAGGTTTCTTAATCCCCCTATCTGGGGATCTCACGGTGGGCCTGAGCCTGTAGGAGGGCGGTGCTCAAATTCTTACCCGTCTCTGGGTCAGCCTCCCCACTCGGGACTGCCCTGTCTTAGGTGGCCGAGACTTACCCGTCAACTCCGTCACTGATTTACCAGACCCTAATATCCGTGGAACGAATTCCTCAGTGGGCAGGGACTATGCTTAGTGAAGATTTACTTCACGGCAGCAAGCCATGCCTGAGGGGACTGGCCCGCCTCAATGGCGACAAGGGCTTGTATAATCATGGCTGCATTGCGCTTTTGTGTGGCTCTCATTTTATAGATGCACCATAGGCAAACCAGAGAGGCTAGCATCATTAGTATCGCCAAAGAACCTACACCTGCCCACTCCTTAAGATGATCCATAGCCGTCTGTATCCAAGAAGTCAAGCCAGTAGCCAGGCTCAGATCCACCCGAGTGGAGTTGATGTGGATGATTGTCGCTCTCAGCTCTCTCATCAAATTTTCAAATTCAGCCGACCAATCCTGTAAGAGGAACTTTGACAATCGTCTGGACAAATTAGCAGCTTTTGTATAATTTTGATATTGTACGGAAGTAACACACAAACCTTGCATTTTCCACTCACACCCTAATTGTGCTAGTTGCCAAAGAGAATCAATCTGTTCTTGTATTAAATCTATGCGTTGATTAACTATCATAAGACCTCCTTTGAGATGAGAATTCATAGAGGCCTGAGTATCCAATGCCTGTGCCACAGTGGCTGAGATGTTATTCAGGGCATTGGCAGTCTGTATAGAACTAGACAAGGCGATAGCTGAGGCAGTAGCTCCCACAGCAGCAACAGTGATAGCAGTAACAATAGCTGCAGTGATGCCAAAATCTCTTTTAAATCTGAATAGCATCATGGTATTAGGAGCCTCTACAGGAACTGGTACATATCGAGGCATTCTAGTCACCACAGCCACAGGAAAGGCTGTGGCATTCCAGCATAGGGCATAAAAACATGTGCCTGGAGTGCATACTAACTTTTCTTCACCTAAGGATGCACTCCCATTACTTACAATCCACAGAAAAGGAGGCCAGAGACATACTGGCGAAGCTGAAAAGCTCTTGTTGCGATAAGAATGAAACAAAGAATTCCAAGTACCAGAGCCACTACTGCTAGAGAAATCCAATCTGGTAGCAGACCCTAGGGAAAAATTACCTCTGATAAATTCCTCCCCCAAGCATAATGACAGGTCCCAAGTCCATGCAACTTCCATTTACTCCACACAAAAGCCACAAATCAAAAGGATTGGTGGCAGTCTGCTGAGGATCCCTAGTAGATATATCAAGCATTCCTGTACAAGACTTATTCACTATATTACTAATCATGGGGCTAAAGGAAAAATAATCTTGTTGAACCCAAACTGCTCTGCGCTCTTGACATCCAGTCCAGGGAAAAGGTCCTTCCTCTCCTGTGGATCCTCTACAAAAAGGTGCCCAGCGTGGCTCTGGGGGGGTCCCAGTCAGAGACTCGTGTGGGCCACCATCCTTCAAGGCGAGAACCATTGCCTGAAAACAAACCACCACTCCTACCCCCAAACCTCAATTGTGGTAAAAAATCTGCTGACTGGTGAGACAATTTAATGCATTTTGTATCATCTGACCTATTGAAGCTCAACAAAAAGCACAAACTACCCTTCAAGCTGACATTTCTATTACCCTCTATAGGGCTTCTCTGATCATCAAAGGGAAGGTAGGGTAAGCCTAAGCTTCTATTACTGCTAAATAAGCGTGGAAACACAGTTGCATCATGTCTGACCGGCATCGGTTTTGGGAATATCGACAGGATCCCCCATCTTGGCTCGGTCATTCCTGACATACTCACTGCTACTATCACCAGGATCCTTAGGAAGGTCTTCATGACAAATTTTCCTCACAAGGCGTTCAGGCACCCACACTGGATCTTGCATCATGCGTTGGGCTGAATCAGAATAGTCATTACTCAATTTAAATCCCATATCCTTTAAAAGGTCTCTTCCCCAAAGGGAGATAGGGAGCTCAAGTACATATGGCTGCATTTCTCCTGAGTGGTTTTCTTGGTCCTGCCACTTTAATAATCTTGCACTCATATCTGGAGTCTTAGCATAACCCAGGCCTTGAAGTGTTTGAGAAGAGGCTTGTACAGGCCAACCTGAAGGCCAGTCTTTCTTTGATATGATACTCCTATCAGCCCCAGTATCCAAAAGGCCCAGGATCTTTTTACCATCAACTTTTAACTCCAAGACGGGGCGTTGGTCCAAATCCAGGGAGAGAAAAGTCAGATCTGTGCCCGTGGACCCAAAACCATCTTTTCCTCTCTCTCTATCCTTTGCTGCATAGTGGTCATGTAAGCTCGGCAACATGATCAATTGAGCAATTCTATCTCCAGGAGAGATAGCCGTTATACCACGGGGGGAGGCTACCATGATCTTAACCACTCCTGTATAATCTGGATCTATAACTCCAGGATGGACAATAAGTCCTCTCAAGGCTGATGATGACCTCCCCAACAACAAACCAACTGTACCAGGTTTAAGGGGTCCTTTAAAATCTGTTTCAATTAACTGGACCCCCATTTGGGGTGTTAATACGAGTCTGGTGGTGGAGCAGAGGTCCAATCCTGCTGAGCCTGCAGTGGCTCTCCGCGGTCTCTCGGATGGCGGAGGGTTGGCCATCTCTCTTGATTCTGCTCTTTGTCCTGATTCTCTACTGCCCCATATATTTGTGGGCCCTGAGGTCGTGGGCCCCGCTGTCCGTTTTTTGGACGAGCGCCACCGTAACCTTGAGTTAAAGGCTGGCCATGGATGTCTATCACTGAACGGCATTCATTAGCCCAATGGTTCCCTTTTTTACATTTTGGGCATAACCCCGGCCGCCTGGGGCATTGTACATTTCCTGTACTTTCTGTACTCCTTCCCCTGGGGCACTGTCTTTTAAAGTGTCCCATCTTGCCACACTTAAAACAAACTCTTGAACTTCCTCCACCTTTTCTGGCCAACTGTATTACTGCGGCAGCAAGACCAGCATTAGTTAACGGCCCTCCAAGTTCTCTACACACTTTCATCCAGGCTTCTAGGCCCTTATTCTTATAAGGGGTGATAGCAGCTCTACATTCTTTAGTACATTGCTCATAGACCAACTGTTTTATTAGTGGCAAAGCAGCATCCGGGTCACCAAAAATCTTCCCTGCTGCTTCCACCATTCGTGCTACAAAATCTGAAAAAGGCTCCATGGGGCCCTGTAGAATCTTAGTTAAGTTCCCGCTCACCTCCCCTTTATTAGGAAGAGATCTCCAAGCCTTGATAGCTATCTTGTTTATTTGCTCATAAATCTGAATAGGATATCCTATCTGCTGGTTGGCAAATCTCCCCTGCCCAAGCAGCATATCTCTATCCCAGGCTTGATTTCCATCTCTCTGATTATTGGCTGCTTGCTCAGTGGCATACTCAATCAAGAAAGCTTTCCAGTCTAAGTATTGCCCTGGACTTAAGCAGGCGCGGACCAGGCCACTCCAATCACTTGGAGTCATACAATGTCTGCTTAATGCTTCTACTTGAGCCATTGTAAAAGAAGCAGTAGTACCATAGGTACGAACCGACTCTGCAAGAGATTTTACTACTTTAAAATCAAGCGGTTCCTCATACCTGTTCCCTTGTGGGTCTTGATATACAGGATAAGCAAACTGTAATTCTGTTCTTACTTGTGTCCACATCCCCGGGCAGAAAGATCTCCCTACTTTCAGGGACTGAACTGGCTGCTCTGTCTGAGTGGCTTCTGGATATGGAGGAGGAGTTGAAGGCGCCATGGCAACGGCTTTGTTTACGCCAGCTGCCGCCAGCATGGCTGAAGGCACTGTAGCAATGACTCCACCCACTCCGACTGCCGCTGACGTGTCAGGCGCCATGGCAACAGCTCCACCCATACTGACTGCAGCAGCAGCTCCTCCCACACTGACTGCCGCCTGCGTGTCCTTCTCTTTTATCTTTTTCTTTTCCTTTTTTCTTATAATAGTCCTCTCCAACTGTTCTAGTAGAGCGTGTAGCTCTCCTTCAGAATCTGTGCTCTCTGAGTCCTCAAAATCTCTAAAATCTCTAAAATCTGTGAGATCGGGATAGAGAGGAACTTTCTTTTTGCCTCCCTTTTCACTGTCTGCCTGCTCAAATCTTTCGCCTTTGTTACTTTCCTTTTCACTGTCTACTTGCTCAGATCTTTCCCCTTGCAGCAGTTCCAAGGCTGACTCTCCCTCTTTGATTGCATTACAACATCTCTGATCTTCTAAACAACTCCTCACCATTTTCCAAATCGGTCTTACTCCATGCTTCAGAGTCCCTTGCTCCCAAGCAAAATCCAAGTCCCTGCCCAATCTGTCCCAGCAGGATACTGTAAGATTCCCGGACACCGCAAACCACGGAGCCACGGAATCACATTCATTCAAAAATCTTTCTAGGGTAGACTTCTTAATCTTCAAATTCCTAGCTAAAAGTAGCTCCTGAAGAGCCAGAAAAATTGGGTGTGACTCAGACAACCCCATGTTTAAAAATTTTACTTTCGGTTTGCAGCTTCCCCACGAAACTGTATCTTTTGTTCGCTATCTCCGCGAAACTTTACCGTACGTTCACTATCTCCGTGAAACTTCACCGTACGTTCGCTATCTCCGCGAAACTTTACCTTGTGTTCGCTATCTCCGTGAAACTTTATTGTCCTGATTTATCCCAGGAACTTACCAACGCGTTGCCCCTGACTGCAGGAGTTCTGAGTCTTTTCTGGGTCCCCGTACGGGCCACCACTTTGTCGCGTCCCCCCTTGTCCAGCAAGGAATGACGCAACTCGCAAAAGCTCTTCTCCTGCAGTTTATTCAGGTCCCTTGAAAACAGTCTTCCGAAAAGGGCCGGGCAGACCCAACCCACAGGCTAAATACTAAATGAACAGCCAATCAAGTAAAGCCAAGTGGTGCTATCTTAGAGGCCCACGTATGCGGAAGCAAGCCAGATCAGCGGTCTTAACCAAATATGGACTTGTTTATCATCGAGAGCGCTCACCGTCGGGCTGGTGGAAGGCGGAGACCAGCGCCATTTTTAAGGCGCGGCACGTCGCAGCTCTCTACAAATCTTAATTTTGTATCAATATACAAAGATCAATACCCATGCAGCCCAATACAATCCTAATCTTGCATCAATATACAAGGGTCAATACAATTGTGGCCAAATATAATCTTAATTTTATATCAATATACAAAGATCAATACTGATGTAGCTCAATACAATCTTAATTTTGCATTAATATACAATGATCAATACCAATTTAGCCAAATATAATATTAATTTTATATCAGTACACAAAGGTATAAGGCTATATTCAACAATCTGTCCCCTTTTCTCGATCTCTCCCATACCATGTCTATGTTCCATTTTTTCTCAAGTCTGTTCACTCCTACATAGGAGAGAAAGAAGGATACAGAAAAGAAAAAGAGAGAAGTCCCTGGGTCTAACCTCCAAAACCCATTTAACATGACCATTTAACAGCTTGTAGTGTCTTCACCTAAATAACAAAATTTTATATTATCCATCAAATAACCAAAGGGGGGGGAACACCCTCCCCACTTTCTGGGGATGGGATGTTGTTCTCTTAAAATGACTTCCTGCTGATTTGGGACGTAGTAAACCTGTTTGGGGCCCAAATAAGAATGAAAAAAATGGTTAAAAATGTTAATAGAATCATTTGATGTTCAGTCCTTTTGTGCTCAGCTATTTAGATGTCCTAAGAAGTTCGTAGACAGAAGCTGATCTTCAGGGCTTTACTGAAGTTCTCGCTGGAGCAGTCTGTGGAGCTCAACAATCTTAGAGATTTTGAGTTGTTGTTTTTGTAGACTTTTGAGGAAACAGCTATTGAGGAAGTCTGCAAGGCTGGATCATCTTGGTCATCATCTTCTTTGGTGTCTGATCTGTTTTCTTTTGAGGTTTCCATTGTCCATTTGTCCCTGGATTCCTTGAATGGATGCTTTAAATCTCCTGAAAGATAAGAACAGAGCCCTGCCCTAATCCTAACTCTGGGACAATTACCTTTTTTTTGGGGGGGGGGTCAGGTAATATTTTTCCTGGAGCAAATTTGTTTTTTGACAATATATAAAGTATTACCTTTCAATCTGGATTAAAGAAGAAATTATTTTGATATTTTGGAGCTAAATAAACCTTTAGTGTATATATTTTGAGATCTCAAAGGATAATTTGTTTGAATTTCAGCATGACTTTTGTAAGTAGCTTTTAAACTTAAATCCTTCCAAATCCTATGTGCCTGTCTCTGTATTCTAAGTATTGGGATCAAAGACATGTGGTTCCCAACTGATGGGATTAAAGTTGTGCTCCACCACTCCTGGATCAAAGTTTTTCTCTATTTAGAGCTTGTTTTGTATCAGGCTGACCTTGAGCTCTGAGATCTGCCTGTTTCTGTCTCTAGTGTGTTGGGATTAAGGGTGTATTGTTCTCAAATGTTGGGATTAAGGGTGTGCACCATCACCACCCTGTTCTTGTAACTCTAGAATTTATAAGACAACTAACTCTATAGAGATCCTCCTGTCTCTGCTGGAGGTAAAGGCATGGGCTAACACCACGCCTTTCATGTATTTTACCTTAGCTCTAAGTTTTTTCAACTCTTGGAGGTTTGTAAAACCAGGTTGAACAGCTGTAACCTTTAATTTATTTACAGTGTTTTAGACCTGTTACCTGCTTTTTAATGCCAAACCATGGAAATATCCTATACTGTAAAAAAAAAAAAAAAAAGAATTTTTAAACTGCTATCACGTTTGTGTAATCTATGCGGCCACCTGCAGTCTAACATTCTAATCTGAAATTAAGGCCATTTTCCTTTAATGCCAGTAAGGCAAGTATACCTTTGGTAAATTATAGTTTGAAAATTTTATATTGTATTTTTATTATATTTTTTAAGCTTATTAACTCTTTTCTTAAAAAAGTATTATTTACTTCTAGAACATAGTTTCCTCCCTCCTCCCCTCCTGTCCCCACCCTTCCTCTCTCCTTCCCTCCCTCTCTCCCTCTCTCCCTCCCTCCCTCCTTCCCTCTCTCCCTCCCTTCTTGTTCCTCTGCTTGGTACTCTCCTTATCCTCAGATGAGGTGGGCCCTCACATATCATACTCCCTCAGATCTTGCATCATGTGAGGGCCAAGAGCTTCCACTTGTACTGGAGCTCTATATGGACACCATTTAGTGTTCGACTAACCTGCAGCAGATTCCATGACTCACTGGTGAGTAGAATTTTTCCTAGGATAGATATGCTAGGTTCCTATCTATTTGGGTGTGTGGGTTGTAGGATAGTTATCCTGTGATGTATGGTTAATATCCATTTATAAGGGAATACATACCATGTTTATCTTTCTGGGACTGTGTCAGCTCACTTAGGGCGAGCTTTTCTAGTTCCATCCATTTGGTTTTGAATTGCATGATTTCCTCATTTCTGATATGGTACATTGTGTAAATGTACCATTGTTTTTTTTAATCCATTCTTCAGTTGAAGGACATCTGGATTGTTTCCAGTTTCTGTCTATTACAAATAAAGCTGCTACGAACATTTTTGTGGCAATGTCCTTGTGGTTTTGTTTCGAATCTTTTGGATATATAACCAAGAGGGGTATGGCTGGGTCTTGAGGTAGGTTTATTCCAAATTTTCTAAGATATCTCCAGATTGATTTCCAAAGTGGTTGCACAAGTTTGCAGTCCTACCAGCAATGGGGGAGTGTTCCCCTTTCTCCACATCATCCCCAGCATGTGCTATCATTTGAGTTTTTGATCTTAGCCATTCTGACAGGTGTGAGATGGAATCTCAGAGTTGTTTTAAGTTGCATTTCCCTGATGACCAAAGATGTTGAACATTTCTTCAAATGCCTCTCAGCCTTTAGAGATTCCTCTTCTGTAAATTCTCGGTTTAGCTCTGTACCACATTTATTGATGGTGTTATTTGATTTTTTTGGTGTTTAATTTCTTCAGTTCTTTATATATTTTGGATATTAGCCCTCTGTCAGATGTTGGGTTGGTGAAGATCCTTTCCCAGTCTGTAGGCTGCTGTTTTGTTCTAAGGACAGTGCCTTTGACTTACAGAAGCTTTTCAATTTTATAAGGTCCCATTTATTGATTGTTTGTTTTAGTGCCTGAGCTATTGGTGTTCTATTCAGGAAGTTGCTACCAGTGCCAATGAGTTCAAGGCTTTTCCCCACTTTCTCTTCTATTAATGTTAGTGTTTCTGGTTTTATGTTGAGGTCCTTGATCCACTTAGAGTTAAGTTTTGTACAGGGTGATAAGTATGGGTCTATTTGCATTCTTCTACATGTTGACATCCAGTTAGACCAGCACCATTTATTGAAGATGCTTTCCTTTTTCCATTGTATGTTTTTGGCTTCTTTATCAAAAATTAAGTGACCGTAGGTGTGTGCGTTTATTTCTGGTCTTCAATTCGATTCCATTGGTCAACTGGTCTGTTTCTATACCAATACCATGCTGTTTTTATTACTATTGCCCTGTAGTACAGCTTGAAATCCGGGATGGTGATACCTCCAGATGTTCTGTTATTGTACATGATTGATTTAGCTATTCTGGGTCTTTTGTTATTCCATATGAACTTGAGAATTGTTATTTCCAGGTCTGTAAAAAATTGAGTTGGTATTTGGATAGGAATCACATTGAATCTGTATATTGCTTTTGGTAAATTGCCATTTTTATTATGTTGATCCTACCTATCCATGAACAAGGGAGATCTTTCCATCTTCTGATGTCTTCTTCAATTTCTTTCTTCAGGGACTTGAAGTTCTTATCATACAGGTCTTTCACTTGCATGGTTAGAGTTACCCCCAGGTATTTTATATTATTTGTGGCTATTGTGAAGGGTGTTGATTCCCTTATTTCTTTCTCAGCCCATTTATCTTTTGTGTAAAGAAGGGCTACTGATTTTTTGAATTGATTTTGTATCCAGCCACCTTGCTGAAGGAGTTTATCAGCTGTAGAAGTTCTCTGGTGGAAATTTTGGGGTCACTTATGTATACTTTCATATCATCTGCAAATAGGGATACTTTGACTTCTTCGTTTCCAATTTGTATCCCCTTGATCTCTTTTAGTTGTCTTATTGCTCTAGCTAAAACTTCAAGTACTATGTTGAAGAGATATAGAGAGAGTGGGCAGCCTTGCCTTGTCCATGATTTTACAGGAAATGCTTTAAGTTTCTCTCCATTTAGTTTGATGTTGGCTATTGGCTTGCTGTAAATTGCCTTTATTATTTTTAAATATGGTCCTTGTATGCCTGATCTCTCTAAGACTTTTAACATGAAAGGGTGCTGTATTTTGTCAAAAGCTTTTTCAGCATCCAATGAGATGATCATGTGATTCTTTTCTTTTAGCTTGTTTATGTGGTAGATTACATTGATGGATTTTCTAATTTTGAACCACCCCTGCATCCCTGGGATGAAGCCTACTTGATCATGGTGTATGATCCTTTTGATGTGATCTTGGACCCGGTTTGCAAGTATTTTATTAAGTATCTTTGCATCCATGTTCATAAGGGAAATTGGTCTGAAATTTTCTTTCTCTGTTGGGTCTTTGTGAGTTTTAGGATCAGGGTAACTGTGGCCTCATAGAATGTGTTTGGCAGTATTCCTTCTGTTTCTATGTTGTGGAAGAGTTTGAAGAATATTGGTGTTAGCTCTTCTTTGAATGTCTGGTAGAATTCTGTGCTGAAACCATCTGAGCCTGGGCTTTTTTTGGTTGGAAGACTTCTAATGACTTCTTCTATTTCCTTAAGGGTTATGGGACTGTTTAGTTTGTTTACCTGTTCTTGATTTAACCTTGGTAGGTGGAATCTATCAAGAAAATCGTCCATTTCATTTAATTTTCCAATTTTGTGGAGTACAAGTTTTTGAAGTAGGACCTAAGGATTCTCTGGGTTTCCTCAATGTCTGTTGTTATTTCCCCCTTTTCATTTCTGATTTTGTTGATTTGGGTATTTTCCCTCTGCCTTTTAGTTAGTTTAGCTAAGGGCTTGTCTATTTTGTTGATTTTATCAAAGAACCAACTCTTGATTTTGTCGATTCTTTGTATTGTTCTTTTTGTTTATAAGTTGTTGATTTCAGCCCTGAGTTTGATAATTTCCTCTCGTCTGCTCCTCTTGGGAGTGTTTGCATCTTTTTTGTTCTAGCTCTTTCAGATGTGCTTTTAGGTGGCTAGTATAGGAACTCTCCAGTTTCTTTTTGAAGGCACTTAGTGCTATAAACTTTTCTCTTAGCACTGCTTTCATTGTGTCCCATAAGTTTGGTTATGTTGTGCCTTCATTTTCATTGAGTTCTAAGAAAACTTTAATTTCCTTTTTTATTTCTTCCCTGACCCAGAGGTCATTTTTTTTCCATGATGATCTGATAAATTACAAGGAGTAATTTTAGTTTTCCTGAATCTGTTGAGGCTTGCTTTGTGACTGACTATATGGTCGATTTTGGAGAAGGTTCCATGAGGTGCCGAGAAGAAAGTGTATTCTTTTGTTTTGGGGTGAAATGTTCTGTAGATATCAATTAGGTCCATTTGATTCATAACATGTGTGAGGTTCATTATTTCTGTGTTTGGTTTATGGATCGTTGATCTGTCCAGTGGTGAGAGTGGTGTGTTGAAGTCTCCCACTATTAATGTGTGAGGTTCAATGTGGGATTTGAGCTTCAGTAGTATTTCTTTAATGAATGTGGGTGGTCTTACATTTGGGGCATAGATGTTTAGTATTGAAATTTCATCTTGGTGGATTTTTCCTTTGGTGAGTATGTATTGTCCTTCCCCATCTCTTTTGATTAATGTTGGTTGAAAGTCCAATTTGTTGCATACTAGAATTGCTACTCCAGCTTTTTTCTTGGGTTCATTTGTTTGGTATATCTTTTTCCAGCCCTTTACTTGGAGATAATATCAATCTTTTTTGCTGAGGTGTGTTTCTTGTAAGCAGCAGAATGTGGGATCCTGTTTTTGCATCCATTCTGCTAGCCTGTACCTTTTTATTGGGGAATTGAGTCCGTTGATGTTGAGAGATATTAATGACCAGTGATAGTTACTTCCTGCCATCTTGATGTTGG
Source organism: Lophiomys imhausi (assembly GCA_907164525.1). Classification (NCBI taxonomy): domain Eukaryota; kingdom Metazoa; phylum Chordata; class Mammalia; order Rodentia; family Muridae; genus Lophiomys; species Lophiomys imhausi. Next base: position 2,550,646 of record CAJQZJ010031879.1, read on the forward strand.
TGGAAATAGTGTGTGAGTGGGCTTCTTTTCTTCTGGTTTTGCTACAGGTATGCTATTTGCTTCCTGTGCTTTCTTGTGTGTAGCTAACCTCTTTGGGTTGAAGTTTTCCTTCAAACATCTTCAGTAGAGCTGGATTTGTGTATAGATATTGTTTGAATTTAGCTTTGTCATGGAATATCTTGTTTTCTCCATCTATGTTGATTGACAATTTTGCAGGGAATAGTAGTCTTGCCTGGCATTTGTGGTTTTTTTGGGTCTGCAAGATGTCTGTCCAGGCCCTTCTGGCTTTTAGAGTCTCTGAAGAAAAGTCATGTGTGATTATGATAGATTTGCCATTATATGTTACTTGACCCTTTTCCCTAGCAGCGTTTAAAATTCTTTCTTTGTTCTGTACATTTAGTGTTTTGATTATTATGTGGTGGGAAGATTTTCTTTTCTGGTCTAATCTATTTGGAGTTCTGTAAGCTCCTTGTACAGTTATAGGCATTTCTTTTTTTAGATTTGGGACATTTTCTTCAATGACTTTGTTGATGATATTTTCTGGCCCATGGAGGTGGGACTCTTCTCTTTCTTCTATTCCTATTATTCTGAGATTTCATCTTTTCATTGTGTCCTTTATTTCCTGAAGGTTTTGTGTCAGGACTTTTTTAGATTTGACATTTTCTTTGACAGATGCATCAGTTTCTTCAATTTTATCCTCTTATCCTGAAATTCTTTCTTCCATCTCTTGTATTCTGTTGATGATGCTAGTGTCTGTAGTTCCGATTCTTTTCTTAAGGTTTTCCAGTTCTATGGATGTCTCGGATTGGATTTTCTTCGTTGCTTCAACTTCCCTTTTCAGGTCTTCCATTGCTTTAAGTGCTTTATTCATTTCCATCACCTCCTTTGCAGTACTTTGTTGTTGCTCTCTGAGGTATTTGATTTCCTCCCTTAGGCCTTCTATTATTAATATAAGTGTAGGATTAAGGTCATTTTCCTTTGTTTCAATTCTGTTCAGCTGTCCAGAGTTGTCTGTAGCATTATTGCTAGGACCTGGAGACATCCTATTTTTCTGGGGTTTTTTTTTTTTTTTACCATGCTCTTGCGCTGATCTTTTGTCATCCTGTTGACCCAGGTGTTGTCTATTTGGGTCTTTTGTCAGCTGACCTTGGTGCTCAGGAAAACTCCCTGCCCTGGGGGTTGGCTGATCCTGAGATCCTGGTGTTTACCTCCAGATGGCAGGCAGGTTCCTTTGCTCTTGTGGTGCCACTGTTTTTCCCTCTTGAGTGTACAGCTCCAAGTGCAGGCTGGATATCAGGCAGACAGGCAGGGCTGCTGGTATGTGGCTGGAGCCATGGGCTGGATTGCTCCTGGGCTAGATCTCCTCTAGCTGGAGCTCCTCTCCAGACCAGTGACAGAGCTTGCTGATCTGAGGTGCTGTTCCCGGGCACTGCTGGGCTGTTTTACCAGGTGACCAGTCTCAATGTTCGCCGTGGGAATTCAGACACCATCTGTGTTTCACTGTATGCTAGGGGACCTCACATTCACTCCACAGTGACTAATCTCATTCACCTACTACTCAGATGCACTACTCTATGGTCGGCACCATCTTGGATCTCCCTGGCTTTTTTTTAGCAACTCTCATAAACTATTTAGGATAATTCAGAAATTCAAACTAATAGTCATTCAAGCATGTCATTTTGTGAGGTATTATGAAAGTCTATCAAAGTTATTTTCTAAGTTAATCAGAAATCAATTTGCTAAGAGACAAGCAACATTTGCTTATCCAAATAAATATAAGGAGATAGATCTGCAGAATATGGCATTCAAAGATGTTTTCTTTTTTTTAATAATTTATTTTTTATTTCTTCAAGTTACATCTCAATCACAATCCCCTCCCTACTCCCCCCTCCAGTCCCACCCTTCCACCCTCCTCCCCCTCAGCCCCACCATCCTCTTCCCTTCTTTTTTTTTTTAGTTTAAGGTATTTATTTTTCCCCCCAACAGCTCTCCCTTTCAGTCCAAATAATGGTTCTTTTTCTTATAACTATAAATACAATACAAAACAACAGAAATAAATAGGCCACGATTATAAGAGTTATATGGCTTAGCATACATTCCCAA